>JAULKK010010329.1:0-10247 GCA_032355705.1 Rubia peregrina
GCGGAGGTGGTGGTGGGAGCAAGTGGCTACGTATTAGCGGCAATTGGTGGCCAAAGGTCTGGCAGCGAAGGGGCGGAAGTTCGGCGGCGGAGGACGGTGATCTGGGGACGGAGTGACGGGGAAGTGTCGGTGGTGTGTTTGATTATGTTTTTTTATTAAGAAGCAAGGAAGGGTATAATCATCATTAAAAAGTCTATTTTCAACCTAGGATTATTTCTTTCTTTTTATTATTGGTCAATGCCTGACTTACATCAGTCAATGCCGGAAATATGATAAATGGGTAAAACTGCACATTTTGACTAAAACATAGTGTTACTTCTGCACTTTCAGATTTTACAAGATCATTCCCGCACGTTCTCAATCTTATAGGGTTATTTTTTTAACTTTTCCCTTTAAGTTATTTATGATGATCTTTCTATATATTAATTTCATGTTTTATACTCCATATTTTTTACATGTTTTTAACTTTTAATATTTTTAAAATGTAAACTTGTGTGTATTTAAATTTTGGGATGATGTTTTATTATTTTTGTTTAATGTATTATAATTTTAATTTGAGTCGAGTGCTAAAATGACCCTGACTTTAGGTTGAAAGTACCAATATAACTCTGCAATCTCAGAAAGTGCCAAAATAACCTTTGACTCGGCTGACCTTTTAGTCAACAATTTTTGGCCGGTTTTTATGGAAAAAGACTATTCTGACCTTGGATTAAAAAAAGATGAAAACTCATCGCCGCCATCTTCGCCGTTTCTTTCTCCTCACCTTTTCTTTTCCGAAGGTGAACCAATATTTTCTTTTTTTGTGAATCAATATTCTCTCCCCCAACAAATTCCAATTCTAAATTTTAACCAATATTCCACATCACCGTGCTTTGCCCCATCAACCACGTTCTCCTCCTGACCGCTTTCTCCACATCCTTGCCATAGCCATGATTTACCCCTCCTCCTCTAGGTTGCACAACTAATTCTCATCGGCCCACCAATCGAAGCTGGTGGGGTCAGATTGGGATTGCAATTGGGGTTGCAACCGAGATTTAGTTTTGACATCCTCAATCTCATTTTGGCGGTGGAAGAAGCTATGGCGGCGGCGAAGATGTCCAACCCCTAGGCTTGGTCACAAGAGGGTGGCGGGAGGTGGGAGAGGTGGTGTGTATGTGGTCAGTGGCGGATTTAGAAATTATTTTTATTGGGGGCACAGTACTAGTACATTATAATTGAAAATTTGACTAAAATAATGATAATAAAATTTAAGCCTAATAATGTTTTATATAACTAAATGTACGATTACAATGTTCCCCGACGAGTCTTCATATTTTGATAACGCTTGATGACTTTCTCTTCATCAACTCCGCGAGATATACTTTTTTCGATAAATGCAACTAGGCGATCATTCAACCAAGAATCTACCGTATGAGTGCGTAATCGACTTTTCACTCTATTCATTACTGAAAAAGATTTCTCCACTGAAGGCGAAGCAACCGGTAATATCAAATAGAGTTTTAAGAGCATGTATACAAACGGATACACACCATATCTTTTTTTCTCTACCACTTTCTGAGCGAGGTCACTTACACTATTCAAATTCGAAATATCATTTGCCATTATAAAAGGTAAGTTATATAAATTAGTTCCAGTAAAAGTATGTTGTGAACTAGTTGTAAGAAGACATAAAATTAGAAAAAAAACATTATAAAACTAATAGGTACCCATTATAAAACTAAGTATTTGGCATGTATTAGTATCCTATATTATACGTTTGGAAACCAATTTCAAATTAAAATAAATAATACAAGAAAGTAGATATTAAATATCTTATAATTGTAGATTCCCGCGTTAAAGAAAATAATCTTCATGAATATATTTCAAACTAATCTTTAAAAGAAATAAGTTGGAGATGGTCGAATGATTAACGATCCGTAGATAATTTGTAGTATGATGTTCAATGAAAGAAAGAAAAACCTTATCAAATTTGCTATTTATAAAACTTTAGAAAATAGTGTCTAATTTGGAATAGGTAACGAATGGGTAAAAATAAGGAAATTTGCACGTCAATTTGAATTAGGAATAGCTAAAGATAAGAATTAATGAGAAGAAAACAAAATATAAAATATTAATATTAGTCATGAAACTAATAAAGCTGGACTACTCCATTAGGTAGTTTCCCAATAAAACTCGAATATGAACAAAAGCTGGACTACAGAGTACATACTACTCCAGTAGGTAGTTGTTTCCCAATAAAACTTGGCCAATAAAATACGGAAAAGTGGGTACTACAATAGACTCTGGTTGGCTGTAATATAGGCGAAAGTGGGGGCACAATAGGCTGTGCAAGATGGAAATTAAACTGACAACCTATATATCCCTAGCTCTGGATCTGCCCAGTGCCCCCCACTGTAAATCCGCCTCTGGATGTAATGATGATGTTCACACCTATAAATATTGACATACACTGCATTTGCATTTGTTTAAATTACATATTAAACTTAATTTTTTTTTAAAATATTTTTATATATTCACATTTAAATACACGCTCTTGCCCCCGAAGAAGGGCACCATCTCCAGATATCTCCACCCCCACAAACCCCAAGAATCTACTTTCTTTAAACACTTGTTTCCTAAAGAGTGAAGCATGCGAGCACCAATCCCTGATATTGTCGGAGGGGATTCCCCTAACCGCAATAGCAGAACGCAAACCCCTACCTAGAGAGGTCAATTAATCCCAATAACCATTGAGATCCATTAAATACAAGCTAATGAGATAAAAAAAATTCCATTATTTTCTAGTTTGAGATTATGATCAAATGAGTTTTATAGTATTGGGTTATAAAGAGAAATGAGATTGAGATCCCAATCTTTTCATATACCCATTTAAAATGAACAATTATGGGAACCCAATTAATACCCGATCATAAAAAATAAATCGCATTACAATAATTCATCGGAATTCGACACAATTATAAATAATTCATTATGCCAAGCAAAAGTCCACTGTAAAATTGAAGAAAATGAAAAACAAAAAATTAACTTGCACGTAATGTCACTTTGCATTAAAATATCAATAATTTCAAAATCATTTTATAGTTTTAAGGGAGTGGCAAACAACATATTCCCCTTTAGCACTTCTTTTAGGTGAAAAATCTAATTAAAAATATTTATTCAACTGATTTGGTTGAATTAACACCGTTATTTATTTTCTAATACATATCTGACGTAATTATATTTCAACCACACCCAACTTTTAGTCTAAACCATTTTTTTGAAATAAACATTTGAATTTATGATGAAAATGAAATAAGAGTGAAACTAAAATCGAAATAAAATTGGGAATGCCCGATTCAGATGAGCTTTATATTTATATTGCATTTGTCTCTCATTTGTCGCTCGTGCTCCCAATCTAAATTCTTGTGTACTCTGTTGCACATCTATCCAGATAAAAGCTTAATGTGCTGGAAGCAGTGCGACACATGTACGTATTCTAGCACAAAGCTGCACGTTTAACCCCCAACTTGTGTCAGTTACACCCCACCTTCAATAGCAAAATTATATGGAGTAATACTAGATTTCTATGGATAACCAATTATTCATAATTTTAGGGTTTTAGATTTTGGATTAAAATTTTCTCCTGAGATACGATAATATTAGGTATTCCCATACCAAATAATCCCTAAAAATGAGAACTTAAATCGGCGAAGATGGATTGCATATCAATTAGTAACATATATTTTTCTAGAGAACACTAACAAATATAACACCAGATGAATTGTGTAAAAAACTTGATTTTTCGGATGATGGTCACGGTGAGAAAAATGATAGGAATGGAGATGCGGTGGACTATTTGGTCAATTGCACTCATTTGTAATATTTATATTATATCATGTCCGGGGACACAATATTTACTATATCCCCAACAACAACATTATAATAAGATAGTTATCTATTGTCCACATTTTAAGGAATTAAATTAGGTATGTTTATCATTAATTAATTGAATGGAAATAGTATATTCAGGGGATATAGTGAGCATTGTACTTCTGAGATACGATATAATTTGGCTTGGTTTAGTATTTTCCTAACTTCGTTTGATAAATTTTTTTAGAGTGGACTCATCTTAGTACATTTTATTGTTAATTTTCTTTAAAAATTACAACTTATCTAAACTCACAAAAATTAAAATTAATAAAAGAGTGAAACAACATAGATAAAATGTAAAAAATAATAATTTGTAGATAAACAAGATTTGCACATTATGTGCACATTCTTTATCATTTTTTAAAGAAAATTAATAACTTGAGAGATAAATATTAATATTATACATTCACAGGATAGACACAATGATTAATACCACAACCTATAGATTTGATTTGTTTACATTACATTCATGTGCATATTATTCGTGCCATGTGCATGTTTTTTTATAGGAAAAATTTGCGCACGTGTGCGCATTTGTAAATTTGATCATGCCTTTATTTTTTACAATATTTTCTCTGGGATAGTATGTGGTGTCATATATTCATATTATTTACTCAGAATTGGAATCACGTGAGACAACCTATCTTTTGAGAGACAATCAAGTTATGTGAGACAAAATCTGCGCCGTTAAAATGGTATTTTGAACAACTGATATTGAAAGTCATTAATTCAATATTTTAGTATTAATAATAAATATAATTCAAAATTCGCAGATCCTTTTCAGGTTGAAATGGGTCATAAGAAAATTGTGGGTCACCTGAGCCACCCATTCTATTTCCCCCTAAAATTGAGCAGTGGAAAAGACCATACACCAATTCTTCAATTTCTCTTCCGATTAGCCCTAATTACAATCAGTGGCATCATTTTTCATACCTTGTCCAGAGGGAACATCGCGCTAAAGAAGTCTTCTACGAGGTACCCTTATTTCTCACTTATTGCATCTGAAAGGGTTTTTTATTTTTATTTTTGTGGATCTTCTCAATAGTTTATGTTCATGGATTTGGATTATTTAATTTTTAGGACATGAAAAGATTCCTGCAACTCATGTTGTCAAGCAAGTTTTATTTGTTTGGGTCTGGAACAATGTATGTTTGGAATGTGTTTTTGTCTACTTTGTGTATGCGTGTGTTTAACAGAGTAAAGAGAAGTGCACAAAATTGGAAAATATGTGCTCAATTATAAATCTCCTCTACCTGCTACCTCTTTCTGTAAAAAAGAGAAGGAAATCAAATGTTTGTGAGCTAATTTTTAGAGGGCAATAGATTGATCGACCAACAAGGTTCCCGCTGGTAGTTTCTTAATTATGATTTATGTGTGTGGCTTCCGTAATCTTGTAAACTTTAATTTCTACTGTTGATTTTTGTTTGTTAGTTTCTTAACATTGATATTGGCCCCCCCTTCTACTTCTTAAATTTCAAGAAAAAAGTCAGATCTATGTTGCTGCTCCATTGATTTGATAGTTTTTTTCTCGCTTTATGGTTTCCTGGGTGAATTCAGTATTCTTATTGGTATCACGTTGTTGTGATGGCTATGATTACGGGCTATGTGATTGAAAAGAGTGCTGTAGAACCTGCAATTCAATTGAATGAACAAGTTAGTATTGAGTTAAAATTGAATAAAGCCACTGCGTACTACGTTTGAGCACCTCTCTTAGTTTTATTTTATAGTTTTTTTGGATGTCTGGATGGTGATACAAGTTATGGTGTGCATTTTTTAGTTGTAAAAAAAGTTATATTTGGGTTCAATCTTTTGTTGTGGAGTAGTTTAGTGAGAACATGGAAAACTTCTGAGCTCCCCTTCTCATGTTTGCCCTTAATCTTGAAGCTATCATGTAACTCCTAGGTTTGATTTTTTTTTCTCGAGACAGGAACCTCCTCGCACTGTTCTTCCTCCTGAGGTCTACCATCATCTTCTGTTTTCGCATAAAGATTAAAGGATTCCATGGCAAGAAGATCTTTCGCCATCATCATCTTCTGGTGTCGTTGCCATGCAGCCAGTATGAAGAACAAGGCCCATGTTCTCTAGTGGTGTGAGTAGAGCCGGAATGTATTCTGTAGTTTCTCACTGTGAAGCCTCCTGAACTGATTCTCCATGAACTTGAGATCTTCGGCTCTCAACACAAATGCTTCAAATTAAATGAGTGAGTAAACTATTCCAGAACATGGTAGATTAGTGGTTGACATGGGAAACAAAGAACAAGCAAGTAGCTCATCCTTATAGAAGTCTCCATGTTATAGAATGATGTTGTTAAAAAAACCTCGCCCACTATCTGTCGTGGAACTATCGAGCCTTTCCCGAATCTTGAACAACATCTCTATTACTGGATCTCCTTCACAAACAATGTAAGTTCCCTTTGTGCACAAAAAGGATGTTAGACATTCGCAGATAGCATGGAGTAACTAATCATCCAATTTTGAGATAATGGCACACGAAAAACTAGGTCCAAGCAGAGATGGCACTGAATGTCACGACGTAGATCAGCTGTAAGCCATGAAGAGTGGTTTCTTCATTTACTCCTCGAGCTGCCACCCAATTATGCTGAACAAATTGTCTTGCGCGCTGTCTTAAATCTTTAGGTAGCTAGTATTATCGCATCCATTCTTCAGCGTCTTTCCACTTGAGTATCCATTCCTCAAACTAAATAGTTAGGATTGTAAGTATGTTTGCATATTTCCAATAAGATGTGCAAATAAAACAAGGTCGAAAATGGCAATGATTATGGAAAATATATTCTCTTCAATATATGTGCTTGTTGACTTGTTTTTTCCATAGAACTTGGATTTTGTAAACCCCACCACAAACAATAGAAGTACTTTTCCAGGACTCTTGAGGAGATGGCCTTCTTCTCAATTGCATTTTTGTAAATTTTATATTTGAAATTGGCATTTACAATAGCATCACATCTGCTAAAGACCTGCGTACTATTTGCTCATAAAGCACAAGCAATGGAGTAAGGAGTACTGCAATCCAAGTAGAGAAGCAAAAAAAAGATTCTTTTTCATGTTTGCATTCTGTTTTCAAGCAAGATATGTACGATCAGTGACACTATGTACCATGCTGCCCCAAGTATATGGCTAGCAATCATGCATAGTAGCAAGTTGTACGCCACTCTAGCCCAATTGGTTTTTGTGACTAATCTAGTGGCTTTAGATATAGCCTTGTAATATATTGGATTAGAAAAATCAGGGCAAGGGACATTGTTTTTGTGAGTAGCTTGGTCACTTCGGGTAGCTAGTATATTAGACCAGATTACCATCTGAGGGAGAAGAAGTGTAGCAATTAGATTAATGAAGAAAACCTCAATAACTTAAGAATGTAAGAATTTTTTGGGAAGCCAGCGGCGTGCCTCTCAGAGATATTATTTATAGGCCCTAATTGTGGCTAACTACTAGAAAGTAGATAGTAGAAATTCAGGGTCATCCACGAGAAAAAAAGGTTTTATCAAGTGTTTAACGTAGTTAAAAAGTACATGAAGAAGTCATTCTACGTGTATGGTAACCAAGTTGGGGGAAGGGGTGTTGATTTTAGAAAACACTACAGCTACTTTAAATAACTAAATTAACCAACAATTAGAGAAAGCAATATAACTACGATCACACTAGCACGAAAGATGTAATTAAGATTATAACGAGTCTTGGGTGCAATTGATTTACATTTCTAGTCATCCTTTCGTCATCGAATAATTACAACTAACACAATATCCTACAAGTGAGAAATATTGGGATAGCACAAATATATCTACTAATAACGACTACAAAGATCGGTATTCATGTTAATCGTTGTTAGTGAGCCACATTGATAATTAGCAAAACCCATTCAAATTCATCTAAAATCCAATAAATTTCATCAATCAATAATCATAATTAGTTGTCACACCTAATTATAACCTAACATCAACTAACGATAATCACATCGACAAAAAGTCAAAGTATCCTGGGTTTGACAAAAAAAACCTAGCAAATAATTTACCCACAATCATCAACTAGTTGGTCATCGTAATCTAAATCATGCATTACCTACACGAGAAAGCACAAAATATACCTGATAATCAAAGCACAAAATAGGAGAAATAAAATCTCACAAATTCATACTAGAAATGCTTACCAATTTCTCCTAAGAGTATAATTAGCCTAGATTAGCTAAACCCATAACAAAAGCACAAAAATCCATGATAAACATTGGAGAAAAGATAAAAATATGAAAGAGTAAATGTAAACTAGGGTTTTGAAGGTAGAAAATTTGTATTCTTCAATGGGGGAGAGAGAGGGGTATTTATAGTCTAGGAATTAAAAGGGAAAAGCAACAAAATGGGCTACTGGACCCTTTGTCACGGACCGTGCCCATGGTCACTGACCGTTCCAAATTGACACTGGTCGTGACAAGCTCTCTGCCCAGCTTATACCAATTTCCAGAATAGTTGGCATTCTCTTCAAAATTTCGTCGCCTCTTCAATCTCGAACTCTTCAAACCCAAACTCTTCAAATTGATCTTCAAAACACTTCATAAATCAAAGAATTAGGACATAAAACATGTGATGTCATCCTAACTTCCTAATTGATAAAATTCCAATTTCCTTCAAATTAAATCCCTAATCTATTGCAAAATCAGACTTCGAATGTGCTAAAAATATGATGTAAATTGGGCATATAAGAATTATTCTTTCATTAAGATTAACGTACAGTGTAACAACTGCTTGACAATTCACACTAGTATGTTGAGATTTGATTTTCGCTATGTTTTACATACATTTTGCGTGTCAAACACCGATTTTATTGGCAAACCATGCCACTGACTACCAAACATGAAAAATAAAGTCCTCGAGGGTATCCGAGGGAAAACTTTCTAATTCTAAGCTTAGACCAAAAGTGTTTGCTCTGAATATTGGGAATCAAATGAATATAATGGAGACATGCCGCGTCATTTATAAAGGTTGATCCCTACAAGTTCTCTCAATCACGCTAGGATAAATGTGCACATTCCATGTAGGAATTTGTTTCTTACTCTAATAAAACTACCATATGTATAGTATAACATAAATATACCCCGAGAAGGATTATGTTTCCATAAGTAGATTTGGAATTAAAGATCTTCCTTTCTTATTAGGTTTCATCCAAATGATGATAGTAGAATGCGGTCGCATGGGCTTCATTTTAGGTTGTGTACTTTGACCCAACCACCATCAATGACCTTGAGAGAGTTGAAGGTTGTGCTTTGATAGAGACCTTAGGTTCTCTTAAATATCGGTGTCTGAAGGTCAAGCGGGATATAAGATCCTTGGTTTTCTCCATCATTAACAATTAATATAGTTATTGATTCATTCACCTGCCCTAATTAAGGTGCGACGTCAACATCTTGAGCAGGTGAAAGGGACTTTATTTAATGATACATTTTCCACCCATTTTCAAGGTAGTAATTGATTGCTTCTTCTTCCAAGGAGACATTTAGCCTTCTTTGCTACTATAAAATTCATACTTTTCTTACATATTCTACTACTTTCATTCCTTTTTCTTTTGCTCTGAGAGCTCTGGGATCAATAGGTAGTTCATATGATAATTTTTCTATTTATAGTAATCTTCTTCCATAAGAGCCCTTTAGTTTCTTTTTTGCTCCTGGTGATATTATTGATGAACAAAAGGTTTTCACAAGAAAAGGGTAAACCTGTTGTTGAGAGGGAGGGGTTTTCACCACCCGAGTCTATGGTGTTCCCGCTAGAGTGCTCACTAGTTGTGAGTGCTCAACTCAGGCAAATCCCATAATTTCTTCTATGTTCTACCATTTTTTATTTTTGCTTACTGAATCCTTGGTTGGTATTTTTTATTTTCTGTAGTATATGCCAACCAAAATGCTAAACATGAAGTTGAAGCCTTTAGACTTCTTGACATGAGGGTTTGCTAGTTGCGGAAAGGTGGTCATGCATGTTTTCCAGGTACGACAGGGTGGAGGTTGTTTGTAATGTCTATGGATCATGCATAGATATCACTGCACTTGCTGATGTAGTCTCCTAGAACTTACTGCATGACCACTTGTGTGTTGTTATGTGCATGGATACTTTGAATGTCCATTCTTATTGCCAAGTCAAGCCCCCCCAATGAGTGCTTTGTATTCTGCCTCATTCTGGGCGAGGAAAAATATAAATAGGAGTGCATACCTGTGATTGTATCCTTTAGGGATAATGAGTAGCATTCCTGCTCCACAACTATTAAGGCCAGAGTGAAACAATAATGATAAACCAGTCTCAGTAATATGGCGATGCTTCCTTTCTGCACGACCATTTTGCT
>JAULKK010010339.1:0-20098 GCA_032355705.1 Rubia peregrina
ACATGAACATTGAATGGAGGGAAAACTATCTCAATTAATTTGAACCGAGAGATGCTCCATCCTAGGATACTTGTTGAACTTTGGGAGAAGAGTGTAGATTGGATTCTTGAGTAGAGTTGAAATGTTATGAATGGAGAAGAAGGTGTGGAGTTGGGGTAGGAGATGAGAAATGAGACGAGGAGTGGTCTTTTTGCTGAATATGATATAAATGGGATGGGTTTGGGGGGGGATTTGTTCAATATTTTGGTTGAAAATTTCATTTGCCACCTGAAAGTTCATTTCAACCGACATAGTTTAAGTGTCGGTCAATGGATCATTATATGTGAACCATATGTGACTTCGCTTATAAGGGCCAAAGTATAATTTTTTATATTTGTTGTAAAGAACTTGCTGTTAAGATTGCAGGCATTTCAAACGACCTTTTTATGCCAAACATGAACAAAGTATTCCTGTAAGTGAGAATAACAAATTGTTACATCCAATTTTGAATTTAGACTTCTCCTAATTTCTTGTCGGGACTTGAGTGAAAAAATGAATAAATGCACCGATAGTCCCACACTCAATTACGATATTCTCGAAAATAATCTTAATCATCCACAGCTTGTACACAACGTCAGTATTAGAGATAGTGGTTTTATCCCCATATAGACTTCGACCAGATCTTCCCAAATGAACCTTGTATACATGCTTAAGAGTAATTATATGCAATATACTGTAGGTAGCCTCCTTTTAGAAATTATGGACATAAAGAACATGGAAAATAAAATTTCATTTGATTATATTTGGTGGATATTATCATTATCATTTGCTGATAGAAAGGGTTGGAACACAATGTTAAGAAAACTGACTGGCGATTAACCCGGTTCGGGCATCCGTTTTGGGGCAGAATGAAGAAGTGTAGTGACCATTCGAGGAAGTTGGGGGTCATAGCTTAGGTTTCTTAAAGTTTCGTCATACACTATCTGGGGAGATTGGGGTCCCGTTTCATTAACTAGAGCATGAAAAAATCTGAGCATCGCTCTCGTGACTTGATGAATTAGATAAGGGTATCTCCAGTTTTGCATTGCGACTTCTCCCACTTTGTTAGAGGAACGTATTTAAAAAAATTAAAAGTAAACTGGCACGCCCAAATTGGATTCCAATCTTCGTTCATAGAACCTTTTTATCCCCATTCAACTAATTAATGATCCGCGGCAGTGATAAGGAAACTGGCATGTCCCACCGATACTTTCGCAAAATCTTCCGATTAACAATGCTCGTAGTCAAGGTATAAATAGTAATGAAATACTAATAAGAACGAGGGAAGAATACCCCCGTGACCTTGATGCATAAGTCGTAGCAATATGTCTGTGACAATGTGATTTAGATCATTGGCTATATCCAATGATGTGGTAGTCCGACCAAGTGAGATAGCAGTTTTTCAACATGAAAAAGTCTTCCCCTGCAAAACATATCCGGGACATAACTCCGGGGAAAACACTCACATGATCATGTCAATCTTTCCTTCCGAGAATTAGAATTTCTCAGTTTAGTTTCACTTACCTCAACCAATGTTGCTCACCCTGTATTTATAGGTGATCACCGGTGTGTCCCTGCTTTACTAGGGTCTAATATCGTGAGTCACTTCGTGGTTCAATTGTAATCACTGTAATTTCTATTTATGGCTAAGTGTTGATCGTGGCTCCACCTTTATCGGTTCGTGGTTTACATGGACATTGGGCCAAATCATTATTCATTCCTTGTTGGTTTAGTCACAGTCGAGTATTGGGCTGGGCCTAAATGCCAACAACCTCTAGCTTATGGGCTAGGTATACACCGTCCAATTTTGCATATTTTCTCTACCACCATCTAGGAGGGACCTAATTGTAAAAATAGAAAAGTTCACCGGTTGTGTTGAAATCAATTCAGATCAAACCGGACATTAATGATGTTCATTGACGTTTACAATATCAATGACTGATGTCTAATTAATTGTTTACCCTTTTTAACGGCATTTATGTTGGTTTTAGTCAAAAGCAGACTTGGTTTATCTACTAGCAGGCTGAATTGTTCATGCCCAATATATCCATGACCGACGTCGGTAAATTTTTGTAAAGTATGACATACATATGACGTCGGTTACATAGTTGGTCTGACAGAGGTCTATTTCAAAAATAAAATTGGGCTGACATGGCTAGGCCCACAGTCACTTAAATCCACCTCACATTAACGTCGGTTGTCTATGCGACTTGTAATTGATGTCACATTGGGGGTGGAATACACAAGGCTCGTAATGACTATATATATGGACCCCACCTCATAATCTACTTTAAACATTCCACTTTCCCTCCAATTCTAATAGTCATTATGCCCATCCTATCAAAAGGTATGGTCTCTACATGTGGTTAGTTTACAATTTTTTTAAATTTACTATTGAGTTTGTTATGTATAATGTATTTGAATGTGTTACTTGCTTCATGTAAGGATGTGTTTATGGATTAGGATTCATCGATTAGGTTATGGGGTGTTTTAATGTTGACTAGGTTCATGGCTAAATTGTTTTTGGTTTAGGTTCTCGTTGTTTGCCTATTTTTTGTTGTTGGCAGAGCTGCTCCATTCCATGAATGCGACGTCGCATGTCAATCATTGCTCTTTTGGTTTGAGCAAAAAGTTACAACGTTGCTTGTTCATAATTTCTCTAGGTCATGTTGCATATGACGTCACACTTTCATGGGTAAATCATTTGTTCTAATCGATCTGTGTGTGACGTCGCTTTCTCATAATTAGTATAACATATAGTCCAACATATGACGTCGTCGATTAACCATTCGGTTACACCGATATGTCAACGACTTTGTTTATTCATAATTTTTTTGCAGTTTTTATAGTATATGACATCACACATGAATAATTAATCATTCATTTTTACCGACTTATGTGCGACGTCCCTGGGACATATCGCATTCGTATATTAGTTGGTTACCTTGGAATTTATTTGTAACGAATCATTAAAATATGAATTTCAGGAATTACATTTGGCAGTGCTGGTTTGCACCACTATCCCATTGTGGTGAGCGCTTTAATTTTTACATTTAAATTGCATTTTCTAGAATATATTGACAATATTCAAACTTAGTTTATAAATATTTCCTTCATTTATAGATCCATAACAATTCAGATGATGAACGTCCACGAATTACATTTGGCGACATCGTTCCTTATTCCACACCCTGATGCAGACAAACTTCGGGGACATTCCCATCTTGGTAAGCAATCCCTATCACATATTTTTTTTTAAATATTTTCATAATTTTTTTTTCTATCCTTTACTTTCATATTACCTGAACAATGTTTTCTGTTTATAATCTAGTACATCCCTAGCCATACTGTGGAGCTCCTACCGCCATACAAGTTGCCTACTATGCTCATATGTAACGGACGGGAGTATTACATGCATTACTCAGGGAAAAGGAGGATGAAGACCCTGACGCCGTAGGGTTTTGAGCAGTTCCTTATTGGTGAGGAACTCACAATATGGGACACACTCTACTTTAAGCTAGTCAATGGTGCTGGCCCTATAGATTTCGATGTCGAATTTCTTCTCTATTGATATTAATTGTGTTAATTTGTATTTTGAACAAGATTAATTTTTATTTAATAATCCTTTTTCTAGCTATATTATTTTAATGTCCATCAATCCCTAGTATCTAACCTAACATGCACACAAAGTTTTAATTGTAGTATTAGTAATAGAACAAAAAAAAATCCTAAACCCTTGATTCAATCAGTCTTGAATTAGCAAATTTATGTTGTAAAATTTGTTTTGGGAAAAATTACCGAAGCAAACTCAAATTGTTGACTGGCTGCTTGGTGGGCTAAAACTTTTAGGCCTACCAAAGTCCGCGA
This sequence comes from Rubia peregrina, assembly GCA_032355705.1. NCBI lineage: Eukaryota > Viridiplantae > Streptophyta > Magnoliopsida > Gentianales > Rubiaceae > Rubia > Rubia peregrina. Next base: position 3,886 of record JAULKK010010339.1, read on the forward strand.
CGTTGCCAACTTATCGATAACATGTCGACTGAATCAAAAACTGTGTGTTGTTGCATATATCGAGGCAGACAACACAATGGTTCAAAACGAATTAGTTTCAAAATGGGTATAAATAGGGGGACCATGAAAGTCAATTCAACCATTTGCTCACAAGTTTCCCACGAATTCTAACAGTCTTCAGTTTCCTCCTCATCTTCTCTACTCAGGAAAAAGGTTTGCTCCTCCCTACCTCCTATCAGTTAACCTTTTGAATTCTTACTTTACAATGTCAGATCTGTGGTTTGTGAATGTATTTTAATTTTTTGACCATCTAGTTTTATCTCAGATTTATGACAGTTTGCACTTTCTTTGAGTTTAAACATAGGTACAATGTTTTTGTATGTTGGAAAAGGTTTTTTGTTTAGTAGGATGTTGATTATACTTTCTTTTTCCAGTTGTATGTGTTTCTTCCCGTATCTTCATTTGACATATGCGGACGTCGCTCATCTATCTTCCACAAATCTGTATATGCGATTATAGTGCGACGTAGCATATTCTTATTTCCAGTAGCTTATATTTAAGTTCATGACATTGTTCTATTTTTGGGTGTTCTTTGGCTTTAACGATATGTTACTGGCGTTGCAAATGGGCATCTAATTGTACAATTATTATGCATATTCGAATTTGGTCTTGTTTTAGTATTGTTGTCGATCTAACGACTACTTTGTGAAGTCGCATGTACATGTCAGCCATCCCACTGGTTTGGGCCAATATACACATGCGGCGACTTTGCCGACGTCGAACGTTGCACTCTACATGGCAGTTAACATTTTCTTTTGGTAGTGCTGATGGCTAGCGAAGGGTAATCTAATCCACCCTTTTTCTAGGTCTTTCACCAACCTACATATACATATATATATACTACCTAACACATCTTCACACTTTATAAATTTTACAACTAAGTACTTTTTGGTTTTTGTACAGTTCACCGAACAACGTTGTACCCCAGAGCCTGTTTTGTTTGATGTGTAGCATCATACGAGGGCTCTTGATAGCCCACATTTCCACTGCACTCTCAAGCAACAGAACTTCGGAAAAAACCCTAAATTGGTAATGCTTTTAAAACAATTTTTATTTTTTGATGCAAATATATACATATATGTGCCTATTTATAATTTAAATATCTGTGACTCAGTACATCCTGTCTGAGATTGTACCACTCTTGGTGACTAAGAAGACTCCTTTAGTGCTGAGGCGCTATGGGACATCGTTGTGTATGACTTACTCGGGGCAAGACAGGATATAGGCCATTCCCCAAAGGGTTTCGGCGAATTCCTTAGGGGACAATTTGTTCTTCGAGGTGCTACATGTTGGGAGACCAATCATCTTCAAGGTCATCATTCTCTGTGATGATTTAGTTTATTATTTTTTCACTATTTTTGGAACATAGACAACTCTAATTTGAATTTATGTAAAACTTGTATGGATATTTTCATGACATTATTTTTAAAATTATCTAATTATCTTACTTGAACATTATATAATTGACTGTGTATATGTGCGATTTGATTTGTGCATGATTATATAAAACCATTTTATAATTCTACGATTAAGAACCATTGAACAAAAGGGTGTATTGGACCTTTACAATAGTTAATTCTAATTTCTTTGGTGTTTGTAGGACAACGATTGATAGCTACTATATTGCCTAATTTTCCTTTTACATACCCCTATTAATCATGATGAAGGGTTATTGGGAGAAGAGGGATGCCGAAATGAGGAAAAGCGCACGACCACCATCTTCTATTTTCATTTTTTCCCTAACTACGTCAAATTCTTTAATTCGTATGTTTTACATACCTGCTACTTCAATAGTCAATTGGAACCCATGTCTGAACAAATGACAATTTATGCAAAATCGATCCTACTGTTTGAATGTCATGTGCAACGTCACACATGTTTTGGTAACATTATTTACTTCGGGTTTTTTACCTTTTACTTTGGTTCCTATAAAAATCGAGGTAAAAAATGAATTATTTACCTCAATTTTTTAAAACTGAAGTAAAAAAACCTTTTACTTCAAAAATAATCGAGGTAAAAGAACTTTTTACCTTATTTATTTGGTGTTTACAAAAAAATGGAGGTAAAAAGTACGAAGTAATAGGTCATTTTTCTTGTAGTGTAAGCAGAAATCCTCAAACTTTCCGGCCCTAATCACCTCAGAATTAGTGAACTTTCTATGAAAAAAATCCACATATCTCTGCTCAGTGATTTTGTTGAAGAATTTCTCCTATGGGCGGTCTTCGACTAGTGGGCGATGACTTCAGTTACTAGCTTGCCCATTGTTGGTTGAATTCACATACCCGTTTGGCCTCTCCATCATTGGTTGAATTTGGATTTGGATTGGTCTTGTGGAATTGTGAGTTTTGGGGTGTTCTCGCCTCTTCAGAATTTGGGTTGTTCTCGCATCTTCTGAATTTGGGTTCGAGCAGATTCAATTTTTATTTAAAATAGCTATACAGGTTCCGAACTCGAAACCGGGTCCTAGGTTTTAATCAGGAGGGCCAATTCTTTTCTGATTTTGGAAGAAGTATTTTGAGTTCTGAAACAATATTTCGTCGGGGAAAAATAGCATTTAAGAGGGTTTTGGAAGGGAAATTTATTACCCTTTTCAAAGAGGGAGAGAATACCCCCCCCCCCCATTTTCCCCTTCCAAAACCTCCAAAACACCCATTTTCCATTCATTTCATTTCTAATCTTCCATTCATTTCATATTTAATCTTCCATTCATTTCATCATTCAAGCAACCAAGGTATGCATATACTAGTGCCTCAACTTTACATTCCAACTATTACAACAATGTCTAATCCATGGGTTTTTCATAGGGCAAAGTTTGATAAAGGGAGGATGAAATTGGGTAGGGATTCTCTCAATGAAAAACTCACCCCATTGGATGAAAAGATTAGTACATCTTCATTCATACTAAAAAAATTAGGGTTAGAGTTGCATGCATGTGTATTGTAATGGAGTTTAGGTTTACAATAAATGATTTCGAATTAATGTTACATTTTATTGGAATTATAGTATTTAATGTGTTAACACTTGTTACTAGTTTGAGATCTTTATTTAAGGTCATATTATTGATGAAAACCTATTATTTGTTTTACACTTAATGGTAATTCACAAAATGTGTATGTATATGTAGAATAGAACATGTCCAAAAAAAGGAGGTAGTAAAGGTCCGAAATTTCCTCGCAATGGAAATCCCGCTACATCAGAATATGATTGTAATCATGAAGGTGGATCGGGATAGGTCGGAATTGCAAAGACTCTATAGAATATAAGAACGTAGAATAGTTAGAAAAGAGTTAGCATTGTTTGTATTTAATAAGTCGCCAAGTGTTTGTCGAAAAATGTGCTAAATGGTCTAGTTGGGTAGGAAAGACAGGTAGGTAGAACTAGGGTTGATATAAAGTACAAGAGTTGGCATGATGTTCCAAAAGATTACAAAGACACCCTTTGGATGAGTGCAAGGTACCGTTATATTTTATAGTAGCGGGCCCCCTACTTCACCATAGGTTGTTCATAAAAATTAACTCTTTTTTGTTTCACATCAATGGTTTTAAAAATAAATGAAGAGGCCATTTGAGATCGATAGACTGGACATGGTAGATCTACAAAAGAAGCCAATGACCATGATGTCCAATAATTGGCGCGAACACAAATACACGTTGTTAAGGGATTACATTTTTTCTGAAAAAAGGGATCGCCCATGGTAAACTTACACACACATTGAACCGGAGAGTTGGGAGATTCACAAGAGAAGGGTTTTGGAGAATGATAGAAATGTGCGTTCAATTTTTAAAAACTTATAGCGGAATTAGATTATGTTATCGAATAGTTGTGAAACATATATTTATCATTGAGGACTAACTTATCTAATAAATTAATGTAGAGAACTAGAGAGGATAAACAAAGTATTGCAAAATTGAACCTCATTCTTCATCGATTGAGCCAGGGGGCTATGGTTTGGCCACACTCGATTTAGTGAGGGAATGATTCGAAAAGGAAGTTGAAAGTGCAATCGGAGGGGGGTGAGGGAGGATGCGGCTAGGTCGACGGTAAAACCAAATGATGTGGATGACATTGAGCGGTGTGATTTATTCCTTAAAAGGGCGACAAGAAAAGAAAGGAGAATTTAAGAAGACGGGAGAAATGGAACTTACGAAACTTGTGGTAAATCCTTAGTCAATGTTTTCTATTCAATCCATAATCTAGTTAAACATATACTAACAATTTTTTTTGTCTTTGTGAACGTAGTCTAAGAATAAGCAAGATAAAATTGATGGGCAATTCATTCCGATGGAAAACAAAACATCTTTTGTGAGGCAACAAGGAAATCAAACCACTCGGGCCGTGCCAGGGGTGTGGGTGCATTTTTGTCACAAAGACAAGCGTTGGAATCACACGATACTTTGAATAAGCAAAACCATCAATAATCCAATGTTACAAAGGGAATCCCTTATTCGAGATAACCAGATAGAGCAACAAAACATCATAATTTGTAAGTTAATCAAACATAGTCGCTCTATAGGAAAATTTGGAGAATTTGACACTCGATTGGACTCCACCATCAAGAGGAATCCGCCATTCTCCTGAAGAAATTGAGGTTAACCATGACCCCATGATTCCAAACCAACCACTTGAGGTCAACAATCTAGGCAAGGTTATCATAGCCATCGATACAAAGGTTAGAAATGTAATTGTCATTCACTACTTACCACGTTATTAATATCATCTTATATTCAAGCTCTTATTTTGATGTAGACATCAATTTTGTGTGAATCATACACTGATCCAGTCATTGGGGGGTAGACCACATATGTAGCCAATGAAATTTTACACGAATACATTAGACATCATCACTCTATTTCATTTGGGGATGGTATTTGTAGAGTTTCATTGGAGCATATGGTAAAACCTAATGCCCTCTTGCCTATTCCAGGTGGTGAATACAAGCGAGTAGAACCTGCATTAGGAATACTTATTTTGTGGCCTCGTCATCTCATTTATGTTGATCCTATAAAAGATCAACATTTGAAAGTCACTGCGGCCAAAACACCAGAAAAAAGTGCGAACAACACCCAAGAAAGTTAGACCTCCGGTTGCACCACCACAATTCATTACGGATTCCCCACACTTCGTGCAGTTGTTGTATAATATAATTTTAAATCATTAACACAACTCAGCCTAATTATTTTTGGGAAATAAATGTGTATTTGGTTCAAAGCGGGAAATTTCCGCATTGTGGAGTGATTTTAAGGACCTTCGGAAATGTGACTAGGTTAACCAAATGTTAATGTCCCTCTACCAACTGTGAGTATTATATTCATTGATATTCTACATCCAATTTTTCAAACATTTATGCTATTATATTAAGCTGACTTTTATTGTGAAGGTACGTGTATTCTTCTTGAATAAAAAAGACAAGGGTTGGATTGGATTTTTTCCCCAGTGATGACTTAAGAAATTGAATTCATGGAAAAAGAGATGATTGACTACATACGCAAGAGTTTAGGACAGATGGATAAGAAACTATTCGTGGCACCATACATTGAGAGGTGACTGTTACAGTGTTCTTTTTTAAAATTAAAATCATTTAGGAAAATTTTAAAGGTACATAAACTTTCATGTGAAAGGAACATTGGAGATTAATTTTCATTGTCACTGCGAACAAGTGCTTATACTGTATAGATCCGCTTCACTTTCAACTTTCGGAGACATTTGTGAAAATTCTATCTTTGGCAATGAATGGCTCCATTAATCAAAGTGACACAAGTTTAGATGTAGTTGAAATCAAGGTTAATTTCAAACTTTATGTTTTGTCTACGATACTTTAAATATATGTTATTTGGTTTTATAATCTCTATTGATATATATCAGTAAAAAAACAAGCATTGACATGGGAATGCGTATATTACATAATGTTATACGCGGTGGAGTTTGTTCAAAAAGTACGATTAGATTACCTAAATATTAACAAAGTAAGCATAAAGTTATTTTTTTCACCATTTTAAGTAACAAATTTCAAATTATACATAACACATTTTCCCAATGTTTCGCATCTCAAATACGCAGATTTTCCTAAGCATAATCAAGCCCTATTCAAAAGGTGACATCGATAGTGAAAGAAATTTCTTGGCAAGACATTTTATTCATGCCCGCTCGACGACTTTAGGAAATTATAACGTGATATAGTACTAGCACATATTTGGTGAATATTTAAGATAGGAATTGTGGGGAATAGATTTTCTAGGGATTACTATTCATATCTATAGATTAATGTTTACTTAGCTTTATCTATAAAATTTTTAGGTTGTATGATCATGTCTTGTATTTTTGACACATGGTGAATTTGCACATTGAGGCTATTGAATGCCGGGCTAATGTATGAAATAAAACTTTTACCATTACTCCCGATCACAGTTCCAAATTTGAAAAAAATAGCTTTTCATTGAGTATTTCAGTTGAAGAGCCGGTCATGTATTCTGAGGTCGGAAGCCCGCACCCAAACACACTTTCGGTGTCGGAAATGAAAAAAAATCATTTTCTGGGCACTTTTGGACAGAATTGGGATGGAATAAACGCCCGATGCAGGAACCTACTTAGAAGCCACAAACCATGAAACGTAGTTTCCGAGTTCGGAACTTGTTTCTGAGTTTGGAATCCACCACAAGGCCGAGGCACAATGGACTGCTTTCGAATCAGATCATCAAGAAGGCTCGACAATTCCCCCATTGTTTTTGAGTTTGGAATGTATTTCCGAGTTCGCAATCAACCAGGAGCTGAGGCACACCGATCTGCTTTAGAATAAGAACTTCACGAAGAATCGACCCGCCCCCCCATAGTTTCTCAGTTCGGAAACATTTATAGGCGGTTATATCAGCTTTTTAAAGGCGGTTCAGAAGCACGTTCTTCGATGTAGAGAACGCTTTCTCTGATTCGATAGAACTGCCTTTGATCTTCCCTTCTCACACTTGTGCCTCGATCACACGTCGTGGAGAGCTTGAATTACCGAGGAATCCCACATCTCAATATCTCTGACCTCCTTTAGTTATAGCTAGAGTATGCCTGATAACCGGTAACCACATTCTAGCCCTTACCCCCGAGATAAATTTACGTGAGATTTCACCAATAGAATACTCTTAGGTATATATCATTGAACAGCAGTTACCAAAGTGAACACCCATTCTAGATGAAACTTCAGCCTATTAGACTATGAGTATCTCAATTATGCTCTCTAAACTCTGTGGCAACCTCGATGATTTTAGTGGCTACACAACACAAAGAAATAACCTTTGAAATCAATCTCTAGCTTCAATGTAGTCCCAACCTTAGACAATCATGACCTAGGCATACATATTTACTCGTAACCCAATACTAACTACGAGTTAATATGGTCTCATCTTTAGACAATTATGGCCTAGGTGTTGATCCTTACTCGTGACCACACACCAGTAACTAATGGCTAATTCAATCTCATCCTAAAGCCTAATATAATCAATTAATAATTAACAATCACACTTAGTTTCAATTCTCAACACAAGCTTAGCATCAATCAATGACCTAACTAACAAAAAGACAGTATCCTTGGTGATTTTAATCATCAGATACCTCTCCTCTTCCCTCAAATATAGTTAAAGTGAGCGATTGTCACTTTCAATAACCCTTACTCCCAGACAACCTAGACGTAGACCATATATTTAACCTGGATACAACAATACATATAAAAACTACTTATATCCTATAAACGATAAAAATGTAAATAGCACAATTATGTCTTTAAAGAACAAGTTTGAAATTGGTGCATGATAAACGCCTTAGTTGGCTACAATCAACAAAAGGGGGAAAATCTAATTTCACCCTCAAAGTTTAGCAAGTAATTAACCCATAAGCATCACCCATTTGTACTTCCTGGTTAGTTCATGCATTAAATAAAAAATAAAAGCAAATACACAAATTGTCAAAATTAGAATAAGTGAAGTCACTCAACATTGACCTAGAAGTGCTAATCAATTGCTCCGAAGTGTATATTTATCCTAGTGTAACGAAGCCCATAAACATAAACATAAACATAATTTAAACTAGAAACATGGGAGAAAAATGAAGAGAAGGAGAAAAAATGTTTTAGCTCTAAGATTTCATGTTTCACACAAATGAGGATAAGAGAATATTTACGGTCCAAATGAATAAAGACAAAAAAAAATGAAGTGTTAAGTGCTAAAATAACCCTTACTTTTGGTTGAATATGCCAACATAACCCTGTAATCTCAGAGAGTGCCAATCTAACCTTTGACTCCGCTGACTTTTTAGTCAACATTTTAATGGTCCGATTTTATAGAAAAGATTATTTTACCCTTCAATTTTCAAAAAAGAAAAATTCAAAACTGAAATAACTAAACTGCCTTTTCCCTTTAATGTTCCCTTTTCTTCTTTGTCATTCAACCCTTTTCTTCCTCCCTATTTCACCCACCACCTTCTGAGATCTCACCCCTCTCTTCCTCTCAATTTCACATGCCACCGTCCGTCGCCAATTTCACCCGCCACCGTCCATCATCGATTTTACCCGCCTAATGGGTTGGGTTAGATGAAGGTCTTATCTATTATAACCGACAACCTCATTTCCTAATCGACCAAAAATTTAAGTAACTCAGTTCATCCCTGACCTTTTTACTATTAGAATGCCTCCATTGGGTATGGAAGACGAAGAAGTTGTGATGGATACAAGAAGTTGTGTGATGGAGGACGGAGGATGTAGGTGGAACCAGGGTGGGAGAGCAGCGGTGGGGATAAGGTTGTGAGCGGCAGTGAGGGGAGGGGATAGGGAGTATGAGGCGGTGAGGTGGTGGCGAGCGGGTAAGGTTTCCTGCTTGCAGCAGTAGGATGATGGGATAGAGAGGAAGAAGGAGGGCGGCAGGGTGGTGGCAAACCCCAAGGGTTTTGTCCTATGGGCGGTGAGGAGTTAGTGGAGGAAAGAGGGAGGAGGAGGGTGGTGGGGTGGTTATGGGTTTGCGGCAAGGTGGTAACGGGTGGCAAGGTGGTGCTGTTAAAGCTTTCATCGGCGGAGCTTTCCGAAGTGGTGATGGAAGAGGTGCCGACAACGAGTGCCGGGGCCGAGGATGTTTCTAGCGGCAGAGGAGGTTTCCGATGGGGTGGTGGTAGAGGTGCCAGTGGTGAAGTGTCGGCCGTGGAGGAGATTTCTGGCTGAGGAACAACGGCGGTGAAGAAGAAGAAAATTAAGGGTATTATAGGTATCAATCTTTTAGCTTCTTAGTCAGGGATATTTCCATCATTACACTTTCTTTTTATTGCTGGAATTTCATGGGTCAATGTTGGAATTAGGGAGTTTGGCTATATTGGCACAAATTTTGTGAAAGTTAGGGTTAGATTGGCACATACAATAATTAGTTAGGGTTAACTTGACACTTTTTGATATTGTAGGGTTATATTGGCACTTTCATGCAAAAGTTAGGGTTATAAGTGTATTTTCCTAAAATTGAAATTAACACCCAGTTCTCTAATTCGAAAAGAGTGTGTTAGGCCCCAATTGATGTCCGGGTCAAATCCATTATGACGAACTTAAAAAAAAGATCACATGCCGAATTTTGCATCGCCATTTTCTACATTTCCCCTTTTTATTCTTCCAAAAGAACTATGTAAGGGTTCAAAAGCAATTTTTAGTCTATGTAAGGGCCTGAAAACTATTTTTGGACTATGTAAGGACTTGAAAAAAAATTCAAACTATGTAAGGGCCCAAAAACAACTTTTTTTTACAGAGAACTTTATTTTTACAAAAAAGTATTTCTCCCAATTTTCTTTTATTTCTTCCTCCCATTCTCCCGTATCACTTACGCATCCCTTGACTCTGAAATGACAAGGAACCAGAGAGAATGAATAATTTAAAAGGGGATTGGAGACGAAATTAATTCTACCTTTCCCAAGAATGAGAGAGCCCTAAAGTGTGGTTACCTTATCATCGCCACCTGCACATTAGGTGATCTTTTGGATCATGAAATTCTTCCCTCTCCTCGAGGACTGGTGATTCCATAATGTTCATGGGGAAGAAAAAGAAGAAGCTCAAAAGTATACCTCACTTTTCGAATCTCACCAAGATGTAAGGCAGTATAGCACAATCAACATAAACGGAATGGAGCTAGGTGAAATAACTTAAGAGAATGTCGAAGAAGTAGTGAAACCATGAGAGAACTGTGTCGTTTGCAAAACAATGGGGTGCAACCCACCATTTAAGGTACTTAAAGGTGTTCTTAATAGAATCTGGGGGAAAAGTGCTTAAAATTTAACAGTTGCAGAGAGAAATTTTCATGGTTAATTTGTCTTCAAAAGCTGTTTGTGATGAAATAGTAGATAAGGGGGATGATTATTTTTTATGTGGCAAGCATGTGATTGTCAAATTATGGGGAAGAGATTTGGACATATATGATCCTTATCCTATCCAGGTGTGGGTACAACTTCCCGATCTCCCTCTAGCCTATTAGAAGCCTAAACAATCAGTAAAATTGTGATTTCTATTCGTAGACTATTGTGCTTAGACAAAGCCACTGTTGAGAAAGAAATATTAGCTCACATTAGGTTGCAAACTAGGGTTAAGATTTGTGATATTGTGCATGATAAAGTACTATTTGTAATTGAAAGGAAAATTGTCATTCAGCAAAACATTGTGGTTCAGTGGAAAGCTCTCTTATGCTCTGGATGTAATATGTATGGGCATCAGGAGAGTAAATATAAAGGAAAGAGGAGCATGAAAAGAAACTGATAAAGTTGAAAACTCAAGTGTTTATTCCTGTAATAAAGAAACTAAAGAATAAAGATTGACAAGTAGCTGAGTGGAAAATGGAAGACACAAGAAAGAAATCTTAATTGATGATGTGTAAGTAAATCGGGAGCTATGCTCTTCTTTGAAGGAGGTAATAGAGGAGATGTGATCAAAGGGCAGAAGAAGGAGAAACTACCAGATAAATGAATAGTGTGGTAACAAGGAACACATGGGGATTGGATAAAAGGGAAAAACATAATGAGGTTAGAAGGCTCAGCTTTAAAATCCAAATTGGCATGTTAGGATTATGAGAAACAAAAATAAAACAAAAGAGATGGAAATGGAGACATAGAGAAGAATTGAGTCTATGGAATTTAACAACTTTTGGTCTATGTAAGGGCCTCAAAATAGTTTTTTGACTATGTAAGGGCCCAAAAACAACTTTTTGTACCAAGAACTTCATTTTTACAAAAAGTATTTCTCCAAAAAAAATTCCCTTTCTTATTCTCTTTTGCCCGCATCACCTGTACACCTCCACAGACTTAGAAATGACGAGGCACTAGAGAGAAATGAAAGAATTTTAAAGGGAATTGGAGTCCAAATATGTGGGAGTTAAGCTCTTGATGAACATTTGGGAACACAATGACGACATCAAAGTGAACCTAGAAGAAATTTTTTCTACCTTACCCAAGCATGAGAGAGCCCCAAAGTGATGTTACCTTATCATTGCCATCTGCACACTGGGTGATCTTTTGGATCATGAAATTCTTCCCTCTCCTTGAGAACTCATGATGCCCTAATGTTCATGGGGAGAAAGAGTTAAAGGAGAAGATCAAGCTAAAAAGTATACCTCCCTTTTTGAATCTCACCAAGATGTGAGGCATTACAGTGCAATCAACATAGATGGAATGGAGCTAGGTGAAATAACAGAAGAGTATGCCAAAGAAGGAGTGAAGCAATGAGAGAACCGTGTCATCTGTAAGACAATGAAGTGCAACCTTGCATTCAAGATACTTGAATGTTTTTTCAATAGAATCTAGGGGAATAAATAGCTAAAATTTAGTATTTATAGAGTTGAATTTTCATAGTTAAACTCTCTTCAAAAGATGTATATGATAAAAATGAAGAATTGAAAAGAGAATTGGAGTCCAAATGTGTGGGAGTTAAGATCTTCATGAACATTTGGGAAGACAACGATGACATTAAAGTGATTCTAGACAAAATTTATTCTTCCTTGCCCATGAATTAGAAATCCCCAAAAGTGATGTTACCTTATCATCACCACCCGCACACTCGGTGATCTTTTGGATCATAAAATTATTCCCTCTCCTCACGGACTTCTCATGCCTTAATGTTCATGGGGAGAAATGGTTCAAGAAGAAAAAGAAGCTCAGAAGTTGGCCTCAATTTTTGAATCTCACCTAGATTTAAGGGAGTATAGCACAATCAATATAGATGGAATAGAGAAATAACTGAAGGGGATGTCGAAGAAAGAGTGAATCTATGGGAGAACTGTGTCTTCTGTAAGACAATAGGGTGAAACCTCCATTTAAGGCACTTAAATAATTTCTTTATAAAATATGAGGGTAAAAGTAGTTAAAGTTTAAAGTTAGAAAGAGGAATTTTCATGGTTAAACTATCTTCAAAAGCTGTGTGTGGTGAAATAGTCGATAAGGAGATAATTATTTTCATGGCTGGAATGTGATTGTGAAATTATGGGAAAGAGATTTGGATATGAATTAGCCTGATACTTTCCCCGTGTGGGTGAAAGTTTATGACCTTCATGTAGCCTATTGAAAACCTAAAACAATCAGTGAAATTGCGGACTATATTGATGGGCTATTATGCTTAGACAAAGCCACTGCGGAGAAAGAAAGAATGGCCTATTCTAGGTTGCAAATTAAGGTTAATATTGGTGATATTTTGTCGGATATAGTACTATTTGTGAATGGAAGGAAGATCGGGGATTGAATAAAAGGGCAAAATATAATGAGGTTATAAGGTTCAGCCTGAAAAACCAAGTTGGCTTTTTAGGATTATTAGAAATGAAAATAAAAAAGCGAAGGAAGTAGAGACATGGAGAAGAATTGGGCTAGGGAGGAATTTAACAACTTTTGGTCTGTGTAAGGGCTTGAAAACATTTTTTGGACTCTATAAGGCCTTGGAAACAACTTTTTGTACCCGAAACCTCATTTTAAGACAATATATTTCTCCCAATTTTCTTTTCTTTCTTCTTCCCATTCGCCTGCAACACCTGTACACCTCCCGTTACTCTGAAGTGATAAGGCATCAAAGAGAATGAAGAATTTAAAAGGGAATCGGAGTCCATATGTGTGGGAGTTAAGCTATTCATGAACATATGGTTGACATCAATGACATTAAAGTGATTCTAGAAGAAATTGATTCTACCTTACCAAAGAATGAGGGAGCCCTAAAGTGATGTTACCTTATCATCGCCATCTACACATCGGGTGATGTTTTGGATCATGAAATTCTTCCCTCTTCTTGGGGACTATTAATGTTCATGGAGAAAAAAAGGTTGAAGAAGAAGAAGCTCATAAGTAGACCTCAATTTTTGAATCTCACCAAGATGTGAAGCTTTACAACACAATCAGCGTAGATGGAATGGAGCTAATTGAAATAACTAAAGAGGATGTCGAAGGAGTGAAGCAATGGGATAACTGTGTCATCTGTAAGACAATGAGGTTCAAACCTCCATCTAAGGTACTTTCTTTATAGAATCTGCGGAAAAAGTAATTAAAATTTAATAGTTACAGAGAAAAAGTTTCATGGTTAAATTGTCATTAAAAGCCTTTTGTGATGAAATAGGGGATACGTGGATGATTATCTTATGGAAAGCAAGTGATTGTCAAATTATTGGAAAGAGATTTGGATAAGAATGAGCCTGATACTATCCAAGTGTTGTTAAAATTTCCTAACCTCCCTCTAGCCTATTGGTAGCCTAAAACAATCAGAAAAATTATGAACGACTTTAAAGACCCTCCAACTCTTCCCATCGTTCACCTTTGGGCCCCCATTTATTTTTTGAATACTTTCCCCCCCTGAACTAACAAAAATGCTGAATTTTAGCCCTTCCGCCTGTTCAAAGCGTCAAGTTCAGTCAAAACGTTAAATTTAGGGGTAAATTAGTAATTTTACATTTGGCGAACGACTTCAGGGGCTCTCCAACTCTTCCCATCATTCACCTTTGGCCTCCCCATTTTATTTTTTGAATACTTTCGCCCCTTGAACTAGCAAAAGTGCTGAATAGTAACCCTTCCGTCCGGTCAAAGCGTCAAGTTCAGTTAAGAAGTTAAATTTGGAGGTAAATTAGAAATTTCACATTCTCACATTTTCCATTTCTCATTTTCAATTTTTTGTCCTTTTCCTTTTCTATTTCTCTTTTTCCTTTTTTTAATTTACTCTTCCATTTTCTTTATTTCTTTTTCCTTTTGTTTCAACTTTTTCTTTTTTCAAACCATTTCCCCATCCCCTTCCTATCTTCTCATTCTCAGCCCATTTCTTTGCCGCTTACAGCCACCTCACAACCCAAACTCTGCCTACCGCCACCACCAGCCAGTTCACTGCCGACGCCTTCAGCTGCTGATCCCCCACCGCCCACTGACCTCATGCCGCCTCTAGTAACCCTACCTCCACTGCATGTTGATCCTATCGCCTCAATCCTCCACCGTTGACCCCCTCGATCATCCTCCATCCTTGCCTTGTTCACTGTACTCACGTCCGGGTCGTTCATCCCCACCACCGTCGTCTCAGTCCAAGACCCTACACCGTCGTCCCGGCCTAAACCTCAGCCTCCGTCATTGCTTCCCCCACTACTCTCATGCCAGCCCAGAGCCCCACACCTCAATCCCAGCCCAAGCCCCCTCATCGTCTTCCCAACCCAAACCCTAGCCCTCGTCACCGCCATCTTAGTTCAGAGCCCTCACACCGCCGTCCAGCCCAAACCCTAGCCCTGCCACCGCTGTCCCCACCACTGCCATCCCAAACCCTAGCCCAACCTTCATTCGCGCCATCGTCACGATGGAAAGGTTAAGGTTGTTTAAAGAGTGTGGGAAACAGAAGAAAAAAAGAAAACGGGAGAGCGGTGCCAGAAAGAGAAAATGGGAAAACATAAAAGAAAAAAGAAAGGTAAAGGGAAAAATAAAGGGAAAAAAGAAAAAAATGGAAAATGACTATTTTGCCCTTACATTTGACATTTTTGATTGGACATGACTCTTTGACCAAACAGAAGGGCTACGATTCAGCAATTTTGTTTGTTCAAGGGACAAAAGTATTCAAAAAATAAATGAGAGGCCAAAGGTGAACGATGGGAAGAGTTGGAGGGCCCTTGTAGTCTTTCATCCAATGTCAAATCACTAATTTACCCCTAAATTTAACGTTTTGACTAAATTTGACGCTTTGGCTGGACAGATGGGCCAAGATTCAACACTTTTGTTAATTCAAGGGGAAAGAGTATTAAAAAATTAAGGGAGGGCCAAATGTGAACGATTGAAAGAGTTGGAGGGGCTCTGAAGTCGTTTTCCCTAAATTCTATTGGTCGGCTATTAGACAAACTCACTGTTCAGAAACAAAGACTGGCTAAACTGGGTTGGAAATTGAGGTTAAGATTGGTGACATTGTGCATGACAAAGTAATATTTTTAAATGAAAGGAAGATTTTTGCAAAATAATTTGCTTGAGTGGAAACCTGTCTTTAACTTTGGATGTAATGTGTATGGGCATCATGAGTGTGAATGTAGAAGGAAAGAGAAGCAGGGAAAAAGAAGATAAATTTGAAAACTCATGTGCTTATTCATGTAAAAAGAAACTTTAGAATGAAGTTGGTTAAGTAGCTAAGTGGAGAACAGGTTACAGAGGAAATAAAATATTGAATGATGACGTGGAAGTAAATTTGGAGCTATGATTTCCTTTGAAAGGGGTAATTGATGAATTTGTTTCCACCGATAGAAGCCTCTCTTCGTGATCCCTAAATCGCGTCCGACCTGCAAAACAGTGCCCCCGGTGTCCGGGGGGTAAACACTGCGATGCTTAAGTTAGTATCAGCGTTGTATTGAGAGTGTATTGAATGGTCTAAAGGCTTACCAGGACTGTGTATTTATAGGGGAGGAGAACCCGATATTCAATAGGATTCGAGCTCATTTCCTTATTTGATAAGTATAGTAATTAGAGTATAATTGGTAACTCGAGATAGCTTCCTTGTAGGAATCAATAATATCCTTAATTGGGATTGGATCACACGTTCCTTTATGGGCATCGAGTTGGACTTTAGACGATACCCTAAGCTCGAAACTCGCGGGCCTTGAGGGGTCATGGCCCAGGTATCATCAATAGCCCCCAGAGAGGTAATAACCCGAAAGAGTTTCGAACTCTGATTTTGAAA
>JAULKK010010348.1:0-10246 GCA_032355705.1 Rubia peregrina
TATTTAGGGTCAAAGTTTGTAAAGTTTGACTCTGAAAAAGCAAATAGGAAGTTTAAAGTGGGACGGATGGAGTATATTTTAACAAAACAGAAAGGATTCATAAGGTAACTTATCCACTATCTAATGACAAAGTTTTTCTATTCATAAAAGAATTGACAATTTAAAATTAGATGCATATTTTTATTTAAACAACACATGTTGTAAAGTAATTAATGCATATTTTTTACTTAACTTATACACGATCTTGTGGAAAATGTACATAAGTCATATACATAGTTTTTAAAACAGGTGCATGTTTTAACACAAAAGATACATATTGTAAGGTAACAGGTGCATAGTATATGCGAAAAACTTCAGTAGCATTTAGTTCTTTTTTTTGAATATTTACCACATATTTTTACATGTTCATAGCAGCAGAATTTTTAACAATAATTTAATTTACATTGAAGACAATTTAATAACATAAACTCATTTAAAAGTGAAAATTCATATATTGGACACTATTATGCAAAATTTCATCCTCTTGGAACTAAATTTCATTCTTTCAAAATTGAAATTTGTTGATGTAGATCTTGTTGCAGTGTGAAGAGCTCATCACAAATTTCACCGGACAGTAACTGGTTCTTTGAAGAGCACGTCGGAAAAAAGAAAAATGAATCGGAGAAGGATTTGGTCGCTAGGAAATTTGCAGATCGAAGAAGAAGGAATGTTTTAGGAATTTATCGTTCGAAGAAGAAGAAGGAATGATAAATTGCTAGTTGGTTCGCAAAAGGAAGAAAAGGAAAAACAAGGGTTTGAAGAAGGAGTCACAGTGCTTTGAAGAAGGAGAAGAGAAGGGTTGAGTTTATTTTTATAACCCAGCCCATAATCCAATGACCCAACCCAAAAAATTATACAGTTTTTGCTAATTGCAGATAGGTCCTTGGTCTGTCCATAAGCTTATGGACGGTCCGCTTGTCATAAGATCCGCTCTTATTTTGTCTTTTACTTGGCTTTTAAGAAGTCAAATGTGCAGTCAAAATTTAAGAACTTTTGAGTTCAATTTTCTGATAATTTTTCAATAATCGGAGTCAAAAGTTCATAGTTAGAAATGTGTTTTCTATTAGTGCAATAATTTGAAAAATGAGAGTCTGTATCATTTCAACATACAATTTAACTATTCATTTAATTAAAATTTCTCAACTTTTATCATAAAATTAAATTGGTGTTTCAGTATAAACATTATTGAGTGATACCTTCTTAAATTCGTTAAAGCATATATTTTCAAAATATTAACTTTTTACAAGTATTAATTATTCTTAATGAAAGATATTAACGATCAAATATTTTTTGGTCAATTGCTGAAAGTCAAAGTGTGCATTTTGTAATGGCACAGCGGGAGTATCTTTTTTTTAAAGATAACATACTATAACCTAATTACATATAAACATCTTAGTCTAGAACATGGCTAATCTAGGAGACACCACAATTTGAATCTGTTGAAACCCAACGAAACCTTGAAACTCCATCCATTTGAATACATGGGGATGCCCTCCGAAGAACGCCAAGTTGTTGCACCACCATCGAACCACCACCACCGAAGCTAAAACCACTACAGTCGCACCATCATAGACCACCTGCAAGCTAAGAAAACACAACGCGGACCACCCACACGGTCCCACAACACCGAGTAATCCTTATAAAGAAAATTTTCTATTATTCACAATTCTTGCTAGGAGTGTGACTAGAATCTTGTACCTATCTTTTATAAAGAGGGTGGATTAACCACTAAACCCAAACCCAATTAAGGGAGTATCTTTAGTTGTTGTTAGGCATTTGCATTTTGAATGACTTTTCATTTTACGGTTTCTATTTGGTCAAACAAAAAAAACCTTCGGTAAATGATTTTTTTGCCAGTGAAAAAGTTAGTGTTTTCAATAAAACTAAAAGTTCAAATACTAGCATTTTCATTCAGGGTTTGACTTTTTTTCCTAATTACATTTTTAAACTTTTACTTATAAATCAGTCAAAAGCCTCATTTTTCGTTACCAAATAATGCTTTACAATCAATTTCGTATCTTTCTCTGAAATTATATAATTTTATTATCTTTACATTTTAAATTTTAGTTTATATTTATTATCTGTCATGAAAATCAAGCTTTTAGTATACTTATAACAATAATATTAACAACAAAAAATCACAAACAAAAAAGTGCTTAGATAACCCATAATTTCCAATCCTTGATTTTTTTGAAAGTGGAGATATACCTAAGATCACCTTGACTTAAAAAAATTATAACATTTTTACCGGAAACCGGCATTGACTATCAATTTTTAATGGAAAACTCAAGTAAATTACATAAATACCACCAGTATTTAACTTCACCCTTTCCATTACCACCACCAATCTGCAACCTTTTGTCCAGCTCCGCCTCTCGGGCGGCGAGCAGTGATAACCCCCCTCCCAATTACCTCGTCACACCATCTCCTTAACACCCTCTCAACCCACCACCACTAATGTAAAATTTCACCCATTTATTCCCACCTTTTCACCCTACTATCACTATCACACTACCACTAGTCTCGCTACAACCTCGCTTCCACCCTCAACCTAAAAACCTAATCTGGTTAGAGAAAAATCACATCTACCATCACACTATTGCACACTTATACTTCATTCAGTTTTTCTTTTATAATCAACCAGACCACCGAAATCTAATCACATAAAAATACCATTGCAACAAGAAAAAAGCCAAAACATGAATAAAACAATGACATAAATTAAAATTGAACAAAAATCAATGGAAAATGATGAAGGATTCTCTGAATAATGAAAACCAAGTTTATTTAACGTCGTCTCCATGACTTACCTCCCTCCTTGGAATTTACTCACCGACCAGATCAAGAACGTCTCCCTTTCCTCTATCCGGCTCAAAACAAATAGGATCCACATTATCCCCGATCAAAATTTCTAACATAGCTCAGTACTTCCTCATGATCTCTCAATATGTGTAGTAGCTTACCGATTTGGTCCATGGAGATCTCAACTGAACGAGCAATTGGGGGGTTTGCCCCCTTTCACAAAAGATGAACATTTAAGCACTTTCGGTGGTGGTTTGCACTCTTCCACAGAATTCTTATCAAGATAAGGAAGGAAACCTATCTGCTCAGGCCTGACCTTGGACACCAAGAGGTTGTCGGAAATTACTTCCCCATGAGAATGTTCGCCATTGTTGTTTTCCATCATGTTAGTACTAACAACATTTGCAATCACAACATTATTCATGGCAACAATTAAGGAACTACCATTGGACTCATAAACATTTTTTTCCCATAATCAATCACATTAAGAGCTTAGCAAGAATGGTGTCTAGTAGGATGAGCAATAGCAATGTTTGTGTTAAATTCCATTTTCCACACATTGCATTCCATGGTCAACGTTCCCCTATGCACATCAATTATTATCCTGGAGGTTTTAAAAAATGGTCTACCTAACAAAATAGGTACTGCATGCTTATCATTCTAAATATCAAGGACAAACAAATCAGCGGGGAATGTCAAAGAATCCATTTTCACCAACACATATTTCACAATACCTTTTGGGTACGTGCTAGAGTGATCGGCTAGTTGGATGACAATCGCAGTTTTGTGCAAAGTGCCTAGGTCTAGACATTCATAAAAAGAGTATGGTATCACATTAATAGAAGCACCTAAGTCTAGCATGACATTGTTACCACATTTCCCTTCTATCTCACAAGGAATTATGAACATTCTCGAATCATCGCATTTAGGAGGTAATTTCTCATCACAAAGGGTTGAGACATTTCCACTCTTATTTTTAGTTTGCAATTTTTGATTCCTATTCATTGTGCACAATTCTTTAATGAATTTAGCATAATTAGGAATATCCTTCATAGAGTTTGTGAGTGGAAAATTTACCTCATATCTACGAGAGTAGACGTCCTTGGTGGCCTTCTCGGTTCTTCCTTCCTTCAAGGCTTCCAGAAATAGTGGTTCCGGCTCATAGACGGAGAACTTTGCCCCTTTTGACTTCTCGTGTGGAGGGGATGAGGTTTTAGGATTTGATCCCGGCCATTGCTTGAAGCTTTCTTCCTCCTCTTATCCTCCTTAATTTCTTTTCTCATCGGTTATTTCACCGGCTCTCTTCCCCTCTTTTCCTTCTTCTTCAACCAACCTTTCAACAATAACCATGCCATGGGGCTCTTGCACTTCATTTTCCCTCCTCGATGATATATAACTCACATTTGGACGGTCAGGTTGAGATGAAAGCTTTCCCGAGTCTCTAGCTTCCATCCGACTCAAGATTTGAGCCATTTGGCTCATTTGTGTCTCTAGGTTCTTGATTCTAGAGTTGGTATTCTCTTGGTTCTTCTTGTGCTTATAGTCACAATGGGCTGCATGATCTCTTGGTTCGAGATCCCCAAACTCTCTCATTCATTGTGGGGTTTATCACCAAGTCTTGGGTATTGCGGTTGAGGTGGCCGGTAAGGTCAGACATTTTGGCCGCCTTGTGCATTCCCGTAACGAAGGTTTGGATGCACTTGGTTAGCTGCATTGTACGGACAGTATTGGTAACCTCCGCCTCCTTGGTACCCTTGGCCTCCTTGATAGCCCATAGCACTCACTTCTTCCACATAATCATCTTGCGAAGTTGGACAAGAGCCTGTCGTATGCGAAGAAGAACAAATCTCGCAAGACTAGACATGTTGCCCCGGACTGAGTTATCAATGCTTTGACCATTGAAGTAAGATTTGTCACTTGGTCTTCAAGCTTTCCAGGGTTAGAAGAAGTACTTCCCTTGTGGGGATTTTGCCTCCAGTGATCTTCCCTTGAGCTAAAATTCATCGACTTCTTCGTAAGTTCTTCATAAAAGGGTATGGTCTCCGTAGCGGATCTGGTCCCAAGAGAACCACCACATGCTCCCCTCACTAACCGTTGGTCTTGATCAAGGAGACCATTAAAGAAGTAATACACTAGGTATCCATCTGAATAGCCATGGTAGGGGCAACTTGCGAGTACTTTCTTGAACCTCTCCCAGTAGTCAGAAAAAGACTCCTTGTGCCATTGAATGATATTACTGATGTCCTTCTTCAATAAGGAAGATTTCAAGGAATGAAAGTAATTGGAGAGAAATTTCTTCTTCAATTCGATCCAAGTGATACTCCCGGGTGGAAGATAGTGTAGCCAATCTCTTGCAGCATCACTCAAGGAGAATGGAAATGCCTTCAACATATACAGCTCCTCATTGACCCCATCAGGAAGCATTCCACTACACGTCATGTAGAAGTTGAGAATATGTTGGTTGGGATCTTCCCCTTGCCTACCAAGGAATAACGGTAGCAAGTGAATCAGCCTGGACTTCAGTTGAAAATACCCGTGAGTTATAACCGCCAGATATGTGATACACATAGGTTTGTGCTCAAGATTGGGAGCCATCGTCTACTGCGTTGGTATTTGTCTCACCGGGACTTCTCTTCCTTGTTGGGGGGGAGGTTGACGTCCTCCTCCGGGAAATTCACCTTCTTGCTCTTCATACGGATCCATTGAGGTTGAAGATGTATCAAAATGGGCACTAGGAGAATCGATATTTACACTTTTCAACGAAAGTCTCCTAGCCCTTCTAATTTTCAATTCCAACTCCAGGTCGTAGTGCAAGGGTTCTTGTGATGAGGATCGCGTACGAACTATACACCAAGAACTCGAACAATACGTCATTGAGCCAATCAAAAACCAAATAAAAACTCAAACAAAAACAAGCTAACAAATATTCACAACTAGCACAATTCAAACATTAAATGCTCAAACACTTAACAATATACGTTGTGTCCCAGCCAGCAACGCCAAAATTTGGGAGGTCATAGCCGTACCTCTTGAAGATGACATTTTAAGCCTTTTTGCTTACTAATTACAATTAAGTAACTAGTGGAAATTTGGGATCGTCCACAGAGACGGGAGATATTCTCAAGTGTTTGATCATAAAATGATTAATATTATACTAGATATGTATATACATACATATATAAAAGCACATAAAGAGGGGGGATTTTTTGGTTGGGTTTTTCTAAGTTAACGAATTCAAGAGAAAGTTAAACTAAGATAGCATACAACAACTAAAACGGGATTAAGCAAAGATTACAGAGTCTTGGGGCCAATTGACCTACACTTCAAAACCTTCTATCTATCATTGAACATATAACCTATTTAACACCTTTACTAGTTGTTGTGAAGATAAATATCCTATCCTCCTTTGATAGTAGTTTACTAGAGTGAGTTCGACATCTCTAGCTAAACTTCACTAATGACCCCCTTAGTCGTTCAATTCCTAAAGGTATCCCATTAATGGCATTAAGTTCAAAGAACCAACAAGATTGGTATCACTTATAAACACTACACCGTGTCTAAACATTTAACCAATTCATGCATTTATACAAGATTAGTCAAGAACGTTGAAAGCTCTTGAACTTCTCTCATTTTCTACACAAATAAATATGACGAAGAATTTGACATTATCACATTTACCTAGAATTTATCAAATCACCAACAACACTAGAATCTCTAAATCATGCTTTTGGATTTCATGTCAAAGAGGGGAGAATTGCTAATTTCTCCCAAACCCTAACACAATATCACACAAGCAATTCATATACTCAAGCTTCCAATATCATAAATGAATTCGACAACCCATTTAAATACAATAAATGCACAATAGATGAAGCATTAAATAGCTTATAAATAAGTCTCAAGACATGGGTTTGGAAACCTAATCAATTGCTCCCAAGGTTAAGTTTAGCTACTACTATTCATACTAATTAACCAAATCAATTCAAACATAGTATCAAAGTAGAACAAAGATGAAAGAAATGGAAATTTAGGTTTCTTTGCCAATGGAGTCGGGAGAGAAGGTTGGAGAAGAAAGAGAAGGTCTGGGCAGGTGACCCTCGCGATCGCGATGGTTCTGTCGCGACTCGCGATGGCCAGAGTAACCTACCCTTAAATGGCTTAACTTCTTGGTCTTCGTGTAGTCTTCTCTTCTTTATTTCTACGGTTCTTCAAAAGTCTTCATGGTCCTTAAAATGGAGTCTTCGAGGTCTTCAAATCTTCTATAATTACCTTGTCTCACAGAATTCATATTATAAGTGAAAAAAATGCTAAAGTTTCTCTCACAACTAATAATATGAATTCAAGGTAAAATAGAGTATTCAAGGCACAGAATTCCACCAAAATGAGTATAAAAATATCCAAAAATCACCATATAATATTTCCACATCAACGCCCCTCTTAAGGCTTGGTGTGCTGAGAGTAACCAAGCTGTGTGCGCGTGCGCATGGAAATTAGGTGGTAGTCGTGGGACTCTAGCACGGTCAAGACGCATGGTTAACAAATTAAGAGGGCTAACCGTGACAAATAGGGAGGCCACTACTTCTACTGAGAAGGACAAAAAAGTCCTATTGTCGATTTGCACTGAGCAAGCTTGCCCTGACTTGGTGGATGAATTCATCACCCAGTGCATAGCCCTTTCCATGTGAGATGAGATGAGAGAGAACCCAAGAACTCTTTGCACCCTCACTCCTTCAGCTATATCAGAGGCATAGCTTATATGCATACAGGCTGAATTTGTTTACTAGTTCTATAAAGGAAATAATTTCATGAGGCTAACTAAGAGTGGAATATCCAAGTTGGGCAAGACATTCAGGGTGCAGGATAACGTCAAACAACATGATTAGGGGATACAGTTAACCATGAGAGGACATATGGAGAAGAAGAGGATGAGTGGGGTGAGGATGATAACCTGCTTCTTATGGACGAGGACCAGATTCCTGAACGTCTTCCACAGTCTTTGCCCACTGACTATTAGATTCTTCACCCATTAGTTCTATATCCTCCATTTGAGCGGTCTTTTAGTGCACCACCACCTTATAAGGGGCCGATTAACATCCAAGAGAAGCCCTATCTATCCATCTGGCATAGTTCTCACTGTCACATCTACTCCCCACGTGATGATTACTTTGTGAAGTTGAGCGGACGCAGCAGCTGTGAGCCCCATTCTATTTTGGAGCCACATCAACACATCATCTTCATTCCATCCCAGCACGAGGCTCATCCTTAACATCATCCATTTTTAATCCCTTTCCGAGAGCATATTTCATAGGGTTACCAGTCAACTTCATCTTATCACATGTGGACCCAGCCGCAAAGACAGGAACCAAAGTAGATGTAGTCTTAGGGTGATGCTATCTATGGGATTAGAAAGGATGTGCACCGGCTTAGTGCTCAACTATCCTATCATTAGGGGGAGACTGCAAAGAGGTTTCATAGGGTAGATGATCAGTTCCTCCATTTGAGGACATACATTGACTTACAGTACCACGGTGCTAGGGAGATCACTAATCAGCTGAGGATAGTCAGCATTGGAGACATGTACCATCATAAGGATCCACGTAGGTAAGGTTATGGAGCCGGACATCGCGGACGGTGCTGAGGACTCTTCGGTGTTTTCAAACCTTTCTTTCACCTTGGTCACATGCATTTTGAACAGTGCATGAAATTAGTGTGGAAAGGGGTTAGGACACCTTCATGGAGGCATCTCCTTCGTTTTCTTTCTTTATATTGGTTGTAGTTGATTACTATATCCCTTTCCTAAGTTTTTTTCTCGTTAGTTTCAAATCAACCAAAAAAATTTCTTACTAGTTTGTTTCGAAAATTTTGTTTTTAGTTTGAAAGCACCATTTGTAGTATGCTTTGGGATGTTTTTGGAACACTTTGGTGGTGTCACTTTCCTTTGATAATACTCATGTAGTGTGAATAGGGCATGGTGCAGAAAAATATGAGAGTAAGCTCAACATATGTGTAAAAGATAGGATGAAAACCCGAAAGGGCTCATCGGCAAAATGAGATAAATTAAGAGAAAACATAAACTTTAAATTAAGCATCTCTTGGATTATCATTAGCAGCTTCTTGGGCGAAGTAAGTTAGCTTCACACTTACCACATACACCTTACCTTTTTTATTGGTTTGATTTTGGAGGGTAGGTTACTTTATCTTCTTCGGGGAGAGTGAGAGTTGTGAGACTCATACATATTTGGATAGCTTAGGAATAAATTTTAATTTGTTGGTTAACTTATCCCTGCATGATATTTTCCACTTGAATCTATGCTCATTTTTGTTTACTCGGGGATGAGTAAAGGTTTAAGTGTGGGAAATTGATCTGCACCTTCATGCATGCGCTAAACAATGCATTTGACACATTTATTATTATGTTTTTGTTGGTTATTTTTTGTCTTACTTAGGTTTACATTAGAAAGGGTTTAGATGAACATTGTTGGTTTTCTTATCTAAATCCAAAGTTTTTTAGTTTAATTGGATCTAATGGAAACTATGTCTTCACGAGCGTCTAGATCTTCTTTTATGATCTTATTAGTAAGTTGCTCGTGAGCACTTAGCATAATTTTGTATAAGGCCATTAGCAAGGGTGGTAGTAGATAGTGGAAAGTCATTCACAAAAATTGTAGTATACAGAAGGGAATGAGCCAAAATGTGGTAGTAAAGAAGTCGAAGAGCGACAACGGAAGAACCGGCACGGGCGCACCATACTGCATGACCCGTTCTAGCCAACACAATGGTGCCAGGTTATTTAAGCACGAGCCACAAGTATCAGTATGACCCATGCCAGTCGAGAGGATTCGTTCAGTTCAGTATGGACAATGGTCATTTCACACTACACGGCCTGTGATGAATCCAAGGACCAGCCAACGGCCCACAACATTTCACACAACCTGTGACATCAACCTTGAATAAATTGACTCCGAGCCGACAACATGCAAGAGTTTACATGCCATGAACCATTCAAAAAAGAAAATCATGCACCCACTCGATGGCCCGTGATGAATAACATGGCCGCACTGTTCAACTTATCGAGAAAGAAAATCAAAGGTGATAACCCTTGATGGGTGACATGGTCGTGCATGTCAGAATGACCGTTATCAATTCCCCAATCGGTAGCTTGTGCTAGACATCACAGGCCGTGTAAAGTTAAGCCAGCACGGCCCCGCAAGAAAACATAGACAGTGCCAGACTTGCCAACACGAGTTGTGCCTTTTAATACGGGTCATGCCGACGGCAGCTAGGATTAGTCACTTTTTGGGCCTTTTTCAAGGCCCTATTATGTACTGCTATAAATAGGACCCTATGTCTACTAGGGTTTAAGGAGGAAAAATTGGATTTGATTTTGTATTCATTCTCCTAAGAG
>JAULKK010010358.1:0-10246 GCA_032355705.1 Rubia peregrina
CAACAATATTACATACGATAATATTATTTTTTATATATCTATTCAAATATATAGTCAAAGTTTGACAGTGTTGACTGCCAAATAGTAAGTGTGCAGCTTATGCTGGGACAGAGGGAGTACATGATTTTGAAAGTTAAGCAAAAATATAATTTAGCTTAGAGCGGCTGCCGCAGCTGCGCCCATCTCATGAAATTTTACATAGGCACCGGTTTTTGAAAACCGGTGCTAAATTTTGGCAAATGTTTTTGAAATTTTTTGGGGTGATTGAATTTTAAAAAATTTAGCTCCGATTTTTTACATAGGCACCGGTTTTTGAAAACCGTCGAATTTTTTGAATTTTTTTGCGGGATGGTTGAATTTTAAAATTTTAGCACCAGTTTTTTTACATAGGCACCGATTTGTAAAAATCGGTGCTAAATTTTGGCAAATTTTTGGCACCAATTTTCAAAACACTAGTGCTAATTTATTTTGGGCACTGATTTTCAAAAATTGATGCCAAAAAACCGGTGTTAGAGGGGTGTTTATGTGGTAGTGGAAGGTACGTACTGACATCAATTTTACACCATCCGTAGCTTTTCTGTGTCCAAATTTCGACGGATTTTTATGTATTTTGCAGTGAATGCTCTGCGCGAAATCGGTTCAACTTTGGGAAAAACCAATTGGGATTTCAGCGTAGATCCATGCAGTGGGCTGAGCAATTGGAATACCAGAAATAATTCCACCTCTAAGTATATGAACTCAGTTACTTGCAACTGTTCCTTCTTCGATAGCACTGTCTGCCATGTTGATAGCATGTGAGTTAATTCGACCGCCTTCACCTTTTGACATACGGTCGCGCTTTTGTGGTTTACAAAATTATGAAAGAATATCTTCATTAGAATTAGGTTGTTAGACCGATTAATAGTACATCAATCATGAAAAATTTCATTACAATAACTTCTAAAGTCAACTTATAATTATTTATACGTCATTATACATTTTAAAAAATCATAATTACAAAGAACTTCGATGCAATAAATAAAAACAAACATCAAGATCACCTCATTTGTTACATCAATTTTAATTGATTTCGTTTAACGGTTAGTCAGTCTAAAACAACACAAAGTATCTTCATTTAAAAGTTAAAACTTATCCTTTAGTAAAATTATGAAAACAAACCATCACTATTGTTTGACCTAGCTTCTCGTTAGTTTCTTGCAATGATTTTCAAATTTATTAATGATATTTCAAAATTATGATTATACTTAGAAATTTAAGATAATTATGTAATAATACCATGATGATGGTGTATAGTGGTGTCGACAATTCAACCACATAATATATAAAATGAAAGAAAACAATATGAGGAAAATTTTCCTCAGCCATTTTCATTAGCTATATGGTAATTAAGATAATCATTGAAAGAGATATTCTAACCCCAATCAACCATTATATCTCCCAATACCCCCCGGCCCTTAAATGTACAACTTGCGAAGTAAGTACGTAAACAATTGTTTGCCTTAACAGCTTGGTGAAGATGTCATCAAGTTGATCCTGTGATCGAACAAAGGAAGTAGTAATATTGCAGCTAGATTGAATAGATTGCACACACATTCATTCTCAATATATTTAGTTCTCTTATAAAATATAGAGTTGATAGATATATGGAGAGCAACCTGACTATCACAAACATGTTGTATAGGAGACGAATGATGAAAATACAGAGACTGTAGAAAAGCCTTGAGCCGAAAAAACCTTGCTCAAGTAGCTGCCACTAGTGGAGAGTGTTTGATTAAAGGCAACAACCGCCTTTGATTAGGACCCGAAACAGGTTCCGAACTCGGAAATCCCTCTCAGGTCATGCCTTTCATTTTAAAGGTGGTTCAAAATCGATCAAAGACGGTTGTGCCTTTAATGAAAATCAATTAAAGGCATATCTATTGTATAATCACCTTTAATTGAGTGCCTTTGTTTGGTATTTGACCTAATATATAAACGAAAATTAGCCTTTCCATACTAGGACTATTTTCCATAGGTTTTCCTTATTTTGTTTTCCTTTCATCCTTAGCCGCCCACTCTCCTTTCTTAGGTTTTCCTCCACCTTCACTCTTCCTCCTTACTGCCGCCCACTCTCCCTCCTTAGGTTTTCCTCCACCTTCACTCTCCCCCCTTAACGCCGTTTACCATCCCTCATTTCCTCCAGCATCGGCCTCCACCATCACCCTCACGCTGACTTCCACCACTACTCCCGTCTTCACCGATTTTAGCTCCACTGAGTCCGGAGAAAGGCTCTGCCACCGTCTTGGAGAAGGGCTCCGTCGTTCTCTTGGAGAAGGGCTCCGCCATCGTGGGGATAGAGCTCCGTCACCGTCGGTTTAAGAGGGAAAGGAAACTGCGGGGAAGAACGCCGTCATGGGAGAAGCTCGACGCCGTGGGAGAGTGGCCCGTCACCGCCGTGAAGAAGTTCCAGATCGATTTTTTTGTGATTTTTTTGTTTAGATAGATCCAGATTAGGGAAAATGCATTTGCTAGTTCTAGATCGGTCTAATGTTTTGTTTAAAATGGTCCATCAACTGTGTTTCACCGCAAGCTGTCAAAAACCTAATTTGGTTTCCGGGAGATTTTTTTAATACCTCATATTTAAGTTTTGAATTCGGAAATTGAATCAGATCCCAATTAAAAGTAGTTTTTGAACCGCCTTTGATCGATAATGATCAAAAGCGGAATCAGAGAAGTCACCTAAAATGTGACTTCTCTGGTCCACTAAAACCGCTTTTAATTGGCATGTTCTCCACTAGTGCGCCTTAGACCAATATTTTTCTTCAGCAATTGTCAATGGCGGAACTGAACTGGGGCGAGCCGGTGTGGTTGCCTTGGTAAACTCCGACGAACAAAGAGAGTAATAATCTTCCTGTCTTTGTGCGCCCCGACTCATTAAAATTGAAAAAGGCTCCGTCCAGGAAGGCAACTCATTCGCCCTAAAGATTTTTCATCCTAAAATTTGCCATCAGCCATCGAAAATTTTGAAGTGGTTGCAGACTTGAGAGGAAGAAGAAGATGCTAAGGGGAGACGCGTGATGAAGAAGAAAACTCAGAAGTTGGGCCTTTTCATTTCACATTATTTTTTAAAAATCAATTATGTAACTGGGTTGGGTCTATTTTAAAAAATAAAATAAACCAATGTTTAAAGCTGTCCAATGCTATTATCTCTCCCAAATGGCCAAATTTTGAATCTAACTTTCTAGAAAACCATTCTTTCAAATGAAAAACATGGAAATTTTTTATTTTGACTCTCTTGGAGCTTTATTATAGCCACTTTTATATGATATTTTTTGTTTTAGTTCACCAGGACTGTCTTGTAGCACTATATTCTTTGCTTTAATTCATCAAGAAGCATAATATTCTAGCTTATCTAATCACATAAGGAGAGCCTAAGATGTGATTTAGGTGAAATATAGGTTAAGAAATTTTTGGTTTATTCAAAAACTCTGTTCTCCAACTTAAAGGAATTTCAATTCTCAATTAGGTATATATTTTCAATTAACTTATTACATTATTTAATTAAGTTATTGAATTATTTAATTAATTTTTAGATTTATATTTATTTCAATTTAGTTATTCATCTTCTTCGATTGTAATTAATATATATTAATTTAATCAGGTATACATTAATTTCTAAGTATCATTTGTTCACTAATTATTTTTTATAATTTTATTCACAGTTATTTGTTTACTAAGCTTTGTTTGTTTGAATAGTTAAAAAAGTATTATGGGAAAAATGTGAGTATAATTCAGCCACTTAAATTTTATCCTAGTTCCGCCACTGGTTGAAGTACAAGAAATTGTAAGCTATTTTTTGGTTTCTCAAGACACGTGAGAATCGCAGAGAAGAACAGAGTGAATTTTTAAAACTCGCCGAATGAATAGACGGGGATGCACATTTATTATCACAATAAGTTGTGGGTTGCAACAAACTGTTGCGAGATAAAAGAATTCCTTGACCTAGATGAATTTAATGTAGTGAAGAACTTGAGTTGCAGACTGCCAATGAGCCTGCTTCGGTGATTGCTTAATTTAGAAAGCATGTTCAAATGCTAACATAAAAATAGTAGACTCAATTGGAGAAATTTCTAGCAATAAAACTCGCTATGTTTTTTTAATCAACTTTTATTTATCAAAACATAAAGAAAATAAAATATTGTATAAATACACGGAATAATGTAGCAAAATAAAGGGAATGATTTAACAATCCACTTTATAAATTGCAATAGAGAAAAAAATGAAATTGAACTAAGTTGGGCCAATTCAACTACACTAGGCCTGCGATTAATTTACTCTACTCACACCATAGTTTGTGATGATACCCGTTAGTACGTGGGCCATTTTGTGCTGAGCACAAAACTTTACCCAATCTTCAATCGAACCCCATCATATGCCCTTTTCTTAAAACCCCAACTAATTAAGTTCTTTAGATTAATGAATGAAATTAATTTTAAAGTATTATTAAAGTGTACTTTTTGGAAAAATTAGGCCAAAGATATTTCTTGATTGTATCAATATAATGTTCAGTATATATATATATATATAAACTCTAATCCCAAACTATACACATACAACACAAAAGTCCACAAGACTAATTAAAGAAATATAAAATAAACCTAATACGCACCCCCTCCCCAAGTTGGAGCATGCAGATCATATGTGGCCAACTTGCGAAGAAGATACTTAGACTGCTTCTTGCCTGCATCTTCAGTGATAATATCACCAAGCTGCTCAAAAATTGACACATGATAAGGGGCAATAAGTCCAGTTTGAATGGCATCACAGACGTAATGATAGTTGACCTCGACATGCTTTGTGCACTCACGGAACACTGTATTCTAGGCTATATGCAGAGCAGACTTGCTATCACAAAACAGACATAGCCTTGGGGTGATCAACACCAAGACTATCAAGAAAGGTCTTAAGCCACTCAACTCTGAGGTAATATCGGTCATTGAACGATACTCGACTTTAGTAGAAAAACGAGGAACATTATGTTGTTTCTTGGTTTTCTAAGAGTTGAGAGAACAACCAAGAAACACAAACCGACGAGTCAAGGGACAGCCAACCCAGTCAGATCACACCAACTAGATGGAAAAAAGGTCACAATCGTCAACAAAAAGAATACCTTAACCCACACAATTGTTTATATAGCGCACAACGCGAAGAGTAGCATCTCAATGCTCTTGTCGTGGATGCGCATGAACTTGGCCCAAAACTGAACTACATACACTAGATTTGGATAAGTAAATGAAAAATAAATGCTGATAAGATTTGGGGTTTGAAAAGAGCTCACCCGTAGCAAGAGCAAGCAAATGATTTCACTCCAGCGGAAAAGTCACTGCTTTAGCACCCAGAAGACCAGTCTAAAAATTAATGTCCAAAGTGTATTCCGGTTGACGCATAAAAAAACCCATAGAACTACGAGAAACCTCAATGCCAAGGAATTTTTTAAGAGTACCCGAATATTTCATGTGAAAATTGGTGCCCAAGTACTGCTTAAAAGACATAATAGAAGCAGAATCATTCCTAGAGATAATCAGGTCATCAACAAAGACAAGAACATAGTGTTGCACGTGACCTTGGCATAAAGTGAAGAGAGAATAATTGGAATATGACTGAGTAAACCCATAGGATTGCAGACAGGCGGAAAGTTTCCAAACCAAAACCACGAAGCTTGATGAAGACCATATAACAAATTCTTCAATTGACACACTATGCAATGCCGAGAAGGCGTGAAACCCGGGAGAGGTTACACATAGACCTCCTCAACTAAGTTTCCTTGAAGAAAAGCATTATAAACACCCATATGATGCAATCCCCAGTTCTTGAAAACAACGATAACAAGAAAAAACATGAATTGTAACCATTATATCTACGTGATCAAATGTCCAGGTATAGTCAAGACCTTTAAACTGATGATTTTCAAACACGGCAAGGCGAGATTTGAGACGTTCAACTACCCCGTTTGAGTTTTACTTGATCTTGTACACACATTTACATCCAAGAGACTTCATAACCGAATATGCGTTATCCTCCAATGCACCAGTCTCTTTCTGCATCGCCTATTGCTGACCCATATTTTTCATAGCTTTGGCAAAAGTGTGAGGCCTAACCCCTACAGTAACCGCTGCAACAAAATAACTATACCGCAAAGAAATTTATCACAATTCACAAAATGTGCTAAAGGATTAGGGGTATAATGTTAGGGACAAAATCACGTAGCAAGACAGATGATTGTTTAGCACGTAGACCACTGCCAAGTGAGTCCATAGACTCAATAGCGGAAGGAGAAAAATAAGGTGGGTCGGTGACCGAGTCAGCAACAACAATGGGTGAAACAGGAGGACTGAGCGTGGAAACCACCT
Organism: Rubia peregrina; assembly: GCA_032355705.1. Taxonomy (NCBI): domain Eukaryota; kingdom Viridiplantae; phylum Streptophyta; class Magnoliopsida; order Gentianales; family Rubiaceae; genus Rubia; species Rubia peregrina. The sequence continues at coordinate 6,390 of JAULKK010010358.1, forward strand.
CTTTTCCCACACCAGGGTCCTCGGGCTCACGATCGGTTGTAGTACACGCCCCCTAGACATCTGATTCAGATACAATGTCATCCGAGAAATTTAAGGAAAGGTTGTCTTTCCTGAAACTTTCTCTACATTTCCTCAATTTCACTGCATTTAGGCCATGTTCTCCAGAGTTTATTTGTATTTCACTTCAGTTCAGCTTGATTCAGGTTAGTTCATTTCAGCGTAAATTTAATTTGGTGAAATTTAACTTAATTTAGTCACATTACTATTTTTCAACACACTTATTTTTAGTTCAGTTTAGTTCATTTCAGTTCAGATCAGATCAGTTCTGACAAACTCCAGAGAACAGGGCTTTAATCTTCATTTTCCCCTCTATTATTTATTTTATATTGACACATTTTCTATTTTTGGTAAGATTGTTTCAATTTCATTTATTTGTTCTACTTATTTCTCCCCTAAATTCAACGTGATCGTTCTGTTGAGTGAAACCAACACATGAGGTTTGAGAAAATGATTTCACCGGCATTAAAACAATCCAGCATGCAGTTAAATTCAGTTACATTAACACTAAGCACAATTTTTATCGTGGTCTCAAATTGCCGTTCAACCCTAGCCAAAAAAAGAACAAAAGGCCTCATGAATCTCGATTTTATTCCACGGCAAGTAAACCCATATAACTCTGGAAAAAGTATCCACCAATGTCAAAAAATATATTGCAACACAAGAAGAGGCATAGAATAGGGCCCCCAGATATCACAATGAATCAACTCAAAAATGCGACTAGCATTACTATTACTAAGGCCATGTGCAGTGGGGGGCTCAATTCGGGCTGCATTTAAAATTGAGCCCAAAATGAGCCCGAAATTCCCCACAGTGGGGGGCTCAAAACAGGCTACAATTTTGTAGCCCGCTGCTCGGGCTTGGAGAATTACTCCCGCCCCAGCCCCTGACAAAGTGCAGGAGCACTGACAGCCACTGGGGAGAGCGCATGTGCGCTGCTTTGTTTGACCCTTGGGTGCCATGTGGCACCCTGCGGTTGGGCATCGTGGCACCCATTGTTTTCCTTTTTTTTTTGCTTTTTTTAATATTTCTGAAATTTGTTCCCACCTATTTAAAAATCCTTAAACAATCTTTAAAAATCTATAAAATTCTTATAAAATTCTCTTTTTATTTTTCAAATTCTAAATTAAAATTTGGTCATTTTAAAAAATAAAATTACATTCTTTAAAGAACTATATATGGTTCTTTTTAATTATAGTTCATAAAATAAATTTTAAAAATTGAAATTAATTTTTGGATTAAATTCGAAATGAAATTAAATTCGTAAATTAAAAATGTATTATTAAATTTACATTTAAATTAATTTTGTTAGGTAAATTTATATATATTAAATGTAAAATTAATGAGTATGATAGATAGAATGAAGTGGGGTCCATAGAGGGGCTCAATTCGGGCTCAACCATTGTGAGAAAAAAATGGGGTGATTTAGTAGTGTGCTCAAATGCTGATGTGGAAGAGAGAGATTAATTATTTAATGAATTGAGTGGACTCAAATCGGGCTCAACACTGCACATGGTCTAAACCCGCACCAAGACCCACAATAAACCAAGAGAAGGTCAGGCAGTCAGGCCTTCAGCCGTACTTTCTCTTTTGATCAAGTTAGAACGAAGGCTTCCTGTTGTGTATTGATAACATGTTTAAAAGTAAGGAAATTAGAGAATCTACCTTTTCCACACGTTCCCTTCCTTGATACTATATGGTTTGGTGGTTGGTGAGAATCTACCTGTCCTTGCTCGTTGCCACTTGATCTTTCCGTTAGAAGTTTGAGCCACTCGTCCGTTCCTAGCCCGTATTGTCAAGGTTAGATTTACAGGCCTATATCTTATCATTTTTGCGATCCCCAAAAGTTTGATTTATGCCCTAAAATACATTGCCAATGTGATCATAAACTTAAAAGATCACACATATAGGAGGATTGTTTATCGGGGGTTAATATATTAAGAAAACAATACTATATAAGATTTATTAATGTGCTATATATTAATATAATTCTATATAGTTGCAGAAGTGTCAATATAACTCTTAATTGTTTGAAAGTGAAAATAACAGCCTTAAGTATTTAATGAAAATGTCAATATAATCCTCTAAGACCATTTCCGACATTGACTAGGTGCGAAAAGATGAAAATGCCCCTTCACTAAAAACCTAAAATTTAAGTACAATTTTACCCTTACCGCTACTGTCACCCTGCCACCACCAAAAACCTCAGCTAGCACCCCCTCCCAAAACCCTAGCTCGCTGCTGCCCTCAAAATCCTAGCCCACCACCGCCGTTTCCCAACCCTACCATTCACCATTTTTTCTCGCTCTCCACCATTCACTCTCGTTTCCCGCAACCCCTCCATCTCCCACCACTTACCAGTCCTCCAGCTCTTCTTCTCCACTCACCCTTCCTCCATCTTCCACCACCCCTCCATCCTTCAACTTTTCTTCTCCATCGGCAGCGGTGCTAAAATCCTATCCCCCGTTCTCGCCGCTGGCCAATCCTCCCAACGGCATCTCTATCGGCCGCCCCCAAAAACCACACCTCCCCTCTCTAAAACCCTAGCCTCACTGCCGCCCCCAAAACCCTAGCCCTACCACCTCCCTTTCTCGCCCCCAACATTCACCGTCATTTCCCACTACCACCCCATCTCCACCACTCACTAGTTCTCCAGCTCCTCATCTTTACCAACAGCGGTGCCAAAACCATAGCTCTGTTCTCGTTGCCGCCCAACTTTTCCCAACTCCCTCGCAATCTGCCACCACCAAAAACCTCCAGCTCTTCTTCTTCACCGGCAGTGATGCAAGGTCGCAAAAGCAATGCTACAAACGTGAAGTGTCATGAAGAAGGTGAGGTCGCGGGAAGTAGTGGGAAGCAGCAGCAGGAAGAAGAGAAGAAGAAGATAATTAGTTTAAGAAGGTGAAGTTGCGGATAAGTTGCGGGAAGCAACGGTGACATGAGAAGGTGAGGTTGCTCGAAGAAGCGGCAGAGAAGAAGAGGAGAATTGGTTTAAGGGACTAATACTCATTTCACTTATTTTTTAAAAAAAAATCTAGACGGGTGAATGAGTTATTTCATAGAATTCCATCCAAAATTTGCGGTATTGGTTAGTTTTGCACTTTCATTGAATATTTAGGGTCGTATTGGCACTTTGGAAAAACCTAGGAGTTATATTGGCTCTTTCATTGATTATTTAGGATTATATTAGTACTTTTCTCTATATTAATTTTAGGACATAATAATAAATAAATAAATAAGGGACTAGGGTTTAAATATAATTTGGCCAAGCTAAAACCTTATTTAATATTTATAGTCATGGTTATTTTCTTCCTGATATTAGGCTTGGTTTATCGGTGACCGCAGACATGCGGTCACCAGGTTTAGTAATTTAAAGAAATGGGAAATCTAAGCTTGATGGCCCAACCGAGATAAATCATGGCCCAACCGAGAGAAATCATGGCCCAATTTTGATCTTTGTAAAATGGAGAGGTTGGGTATGGTGGATGCCACATGTCCCAAGCCTATTTGCTCAAAATATACTAAATCTAATCTTTTTTTCTCCTTATCTATATATCTGATTTTGTGTATATATATAAATTTAAAATTTTTGAAATAAAATAAAAGCAAAAAAATATATTTTTCATTCTCTATAAATAGATACCAATATTGTCATAGTTCAATGCACAAGTCCATATTTCTCTTCTCCTTTCTTAAAAAAAACTCTCTCCATTTTTGTAATTTGTATTAATCCTTTATCAATAGGATTAACACGAATACTATTTTCTTCCATGGATGAAAACAATTCCAATTTCTTTCCT
>JAULKK010010369.1:0-10246 GCA_032355705.1 Rubia peregrina
TTTTTAATGAGGTAGTGCGCTCATATTTAGAAGGAATTTTGAAATATTGTAATTTAGGAGTTTGATTTGATTAGAATTATATTTGGTAGATTTAGATAAGTTAAATTTATTCAAGAATTCATCCAATATTTGGATTGATTTACTTGGATGAATAGGTATTATAGTTAGATATGGTTTTAACTTATTAAATCTGCCATAATTTTTTTCAGTTTCTATTTGTACTAGCTGAATTTTACCCTATAAATAAAGGGGCTGGATTTTACCCTATAAATAAAGGGGTTTGGCCGAGATATTAGACACTTTTATACAACATTATTATCAATAAAAAAATTCAGAGTTTATCGCTTGCGAGAATTAATTTTCATTGTTCCTTAACCCCGCAGGTTAATTAAGTATCAGTACCCTTTGTGAACTAATCCTGCGGGATAGTTAGCGAACAAAGAACCTTTCCCGCGGGCTAGTTAACCAGCAATTTTTTGAATTGTGAACCAATCTTGCTGACTAGTTGACTTAACAATTCTCGAGTTGTTCAAGATCCCGATGGCTACTTTTGATCAGTTTGTGCAACTATACTAGGGTTTGCAAAATCTCTCGTTTAGTCAAAGATCTAAAATTCCGCAATCTAGAGTTTTCGCAAGGAGATTCATATCATTTGGTATCAGAGCAAAGCGAAAGTTTCCGCGACCATCATATCAATCAGCATCAATTGGTATCAGAGAACGATATCGGTTGGTATCTTCATATATGTATTTTATTTTATTTTTAAAAAATCCGGTTTCCGCTAGACATAACTTCACTGTCGCCGTTCTGTTCAGCTCCGCCACCAGCGTCTCCGGTCATCTATATCTGCAGCCATCCGCCACTCAGCTTCGATCTCCGCCACCAAAATTTTCACCACTGCCACATCGTTCATCTCTGACATAGCTGCTGCCACACACCACCGCCAGACATCCTCACCACCGATCATCTCCGCTCAAAATCATCTCTGACCGACCGCTGATTTATCTTCATCAATCACAGCCCCATTCATCGCTGTTGTTTTGACAGATCTGATTTAGCCTTCTCCGACCAAGTTTGCCGCGCCTGAAATCGACGAATATCCATCGGCCTTTTATCAATTTTTTATTCATCCCGTGCATCAACCACGATCTCCAGCAATGCAGGAAAGATCTCCGGTGACACAGGTAATGAGTTCCAGTTCCGCAAAATGAAGAAGAAAGCCGGCGCATGACACACACGCGCGAGCTCATAGTCTAGCGCTTGATTGTCACGTGCACCTCATTTGAACCGCGTGTTTTCCACGCGCGAGGAAACCATCCAATTTTTCATCTCGTGTTTTGTTTAATTTATCGCAAGTTGTTCTAATTTTCTCACCAGTCTATATTTTCTCGTGAATTGAAGGATTTTTTTACCACATCAGCATCAGTCACTACCTAGTCAGCGTCCATTCACTGTTTAAAAGCATTACTTTGCAGGGATGTCTTGGGACGTTTATCTACATTTAATTTTGAAGATCATTCTCATTTCGAGGATGAAACTTTTCAACAATGGAGGGAATGATACGATCTCAAAATTGTCGTTTATTATATTTTTCTTAGTTTAATATTTTTAGGAGCTTAATACTACACTCTTTTTCCCACTGGTTTTTTTTAATGAGATAGTGTGCTCATATTTAGAATTACTTTTAAAATATTGTAATTTAGGAGTTTTGATTTGATTAAAATTGTATTTGGTAAGATTAGATAGGGTAATATTCTTCAAGGTCACTTGAAGAAGAATTCTAGTAGGTTACCATTTATTTTAGGAGTTCTAGTTAGATGTGGTATTAGCTTCTTAATGCTGCCACAATTCTTTTCAGTTTCTATTTGTATAGGCTGAATTTTACCCTATAAATAAAGGGGCTTGGCTAGGATAATATACACTTTTATACAACATTATTATCAATCAAAATTTCGTATTGCTTGCCAGCATTAATTTTCATTGTTGCTTAATCATGCAGGTTAATTAAGTATCAATATCATTGTGAGCTAACCATGCAGGCTATTTAGTGATCAAAGAAACCTTGTGATCTAAACCTGCGGATTATTTAGAGAGCAAGTCGGAATTAAGTGTAGCCTGCGAACTAGACGCTGCAATTTTGTGCGTGTGAGCTAGGTTGGGCGAGATCCGTAGTTCAGACAAAGATCCAATATTCTGCAAAGCAGAGTTTTTGCAAGGAGATTCATATCATTGCATACACGGTTCAGCAAACATGTCTTCATATGCATGACCCGCGCGAGCCTCACGCAAATCTTCTGAAACGCATCATCTGATATTTGAAGGGTACACTCAACTTTAGCTTTCAGCTTCACCACCGCGCCACAATCTCTCTCACAACGTACACAGACGCCGACTGGGCTAGCTGCCCAGACACTTGCAAATCCACTTTGGGCTACGACGTCTTCCTCAGAGACAACCCTATCTCATGGTCCTCAAAGCGCCAACAACGAGTGTCCCATTCTAGCGCTGAAGCAGAGTGCCGTGACGTGGCCAACGCGGTTGCTGAGACTTGCTGGCTTTGTCAACTCCTTGCCAAGTTGTGTTTCACGACAACATCAACACAATTTATCTCTCTACCAACCCTGTCCAACATCAGCGGACGAAGCACGTGGAGATTGATCTGCATTTTGTTTGAAAATGTGTGGAAAAGTTCGCGTACTGCATGTCACGACGACCCCGCAAGATGCCGACATCTTCACCAAAGGACTCTCATGCACGTTGTTCAAGGAATTTTGTTCCAGCTTGAATATCCTCCCCGCTCCCGTTCCAACTGCAGGGGGGAGAGGTGTGTGTTAGTCAGCCATTACTTCAAGTGACATTCTAGGGAGATATTATAGGGATCGATTGTTTCCTTATTTAGTTGATTGTAATTGATTCGTTTTCCATCCAAATCACTCACTTGTAACTATATAAAGCCTTTGGCTTTATCATAATACACAATCAGTAAAATATCACCCCTCTTTAAAAAATAAATAATGGGTAAAATAGGTAGCATGTAAAATGAGTGATTAAAATATATGGATTGACTGGTTGGATATGCGGGTTGACCGCGTGTTTACCCATATAGGTTAATAAATAGGTTAAAACCAGCGGGATTACCCATATGGATCACTAAGTAGGGTTGAAACTCGAGGATATACCCTTTTGAGTTGGTATATAAACTCATATGGGTCAATAAGTAGGGTTGAAACCCGTGAGTTTACTCATATGGATTGGTATATAAACCTACACGTGTCAATATATGAGTTGAAACCCCCATGTTTAACCATTTGTGTTGGTATATAAATCCCATATGGGTCAATATATGAGTTCAAATCAGCAGGTTTACCCATTTTGACCCTTAGGTTAGGTGATTTTTTACCCGTAGATTGAGCGGGTTTCAACTTGACATGTTCTTGCCCTAACCCATTTTGACGTGTCATAAAATTGAGTCACACCCATATTTCTTTATTAATAATATCACCCGACTCATATTCAACTTGTCCGCTCACTTGTCACCCCTAGTGCAAGTAAAGAGGACGAAAACTATTGGATTAATTTTGACAAATCAATCAGATCGTCTAATGATTAGATGAATTATGATAAACCTCGATAATATAACTTTTAAAGTCATATTATAATTATTTATATTTCAAGATATATTTTAAAGTGTTCGTCTCTTGAAATACGATCTTTCCATAAATTATGGAAAGACCAAGGATTACACTGCAAATTAGAAGAAATGAAGATAAAAATTTTAGTTGCATTAACTGGGTCATAAACGTATAACTAATGCATGTTGCATGATAAATTTTTAATGTTGCAACTAAAACGTTTTACCTTTCTATTATTCTATCTAATCTCCATTTTTCATTAGTCTATGAAAAGACAGTTTTTCCCTAAACTTTGTCTACTTTAAAAGTTTCAAAATGAATTTTTGGTCAAAATAAGTGAAAACAAATACCCCTCTGTCCCAATTTAAAATGCAATTTTACTATTTGACAAGTCAAAAGTGTCAAATTTTGACTATGTATTTGAATAGATATATAAACAATAATATTATCATATGTGATATTGTTAAATTCATTGTAATAAGTAGTTTCTAAATATTAACTTTTTGTTTGTTGTTATTTTACGTAATTAAACATATTCACGATCAAACATATTTTTTTGAAAACCGTGAAAATATATTCTCTGTTGCTTAAGCTGGGATGGAAGGAGTATCAAATCAAAGCAGTAGTTATGAATTACTAAACCCGTCTTACAAATCAATTAAGAGTTTTAAAATAAATATTTTGAATAGAAAAAATGATGCATAATACGTTAATTTTAACCAGTGGTAGTTCAATAAATATTTTCAAAATTGTATAGACTACGGAGACCTGTATTTGCAAAAGCCGTACACATGGAGGCTCGACCGACATCTTGCATTAACGCCGGCAATTGCTTACGATATATTTTAAGATCTTTGATTTAATTTTAGATAACACCCTTGTCAATGATCTGAATGAAAATTTAAATTTAATATATAGTTTAAATAAGTAACGAGTTATTTTTATATGTGTATGAAAATTACACATGGTTTATATTAAATAAAAATAAAATGCATTAAATGAAAGAAAATCGACTCGATCCTTATCGACATATATATATATATATACATTTTTTATGTAGAAAATTATTAATTAATGTATAAAAATACTTTACATCTTAAAAATTATAGTGATAAAAATAAGAAATGTCAGTTGACAATGAATGAATAATTATTTAATTGAATTTATAAAATTATATCTCTTTTAAAAGTAAATTTTAAAAAAAAACATGTAAAGACATGTTTTCAGACAAAAATAAATTATAATTCTATAAACTATTTAAATTATTCTACATGTTCATATTAGGAAAAGTCTTGGTAAATAACGTCTTTCCATAGACTTATGGAAAGATGAAATTTAATTAGAATAATAAAAAGGTAAAATATTTTACTTGTAATATTAAAAAGTCATTATGCAACGTGCATAGTTATAAGTTCATAACTAGAGTAATGCAACCCATATATTTTATCTTCATTTTTTCTCATTTGTAATTTAAACATATGTCTTTCCATAATTTATGAAAAGACGGATTTTCAAGAGACGGATTCTTCATATTATTCGAACAAATAATTCTAATACGGAAGACTAAAGATTACATGGAAATATGGGTGAATTAGCATTCAGATGAATAGTTTGAATTATTAGATTAGGCAAAGTTTTGGAAAAACTGTCTTTCCATATGACGGGGTTGAATTAGAATTGTAGAAAGGTAAAAGATTTATTAAAAAAATTATTATGCAACGTGTAGTAGTTATAAGTTTATGACCCGATTAATGCAACTAAAAATATTTATCTTATTTGTTCTAATTTGCCATTTAAACCCTGGTCTTTCCATGTGGAAAGACCGTCTTTCAAGAGATGGACTCATTAGATTATTACATATGGTATTAAATATGATTTATAGATTAAATTTAGTTACCAGGTTGAATTTTCTTAAGAAGAATCTTATTAGTTTTGACATAATGCAGGCATATAGATAGATGCTTGTGAGAGAGTAGATAAGGCAGACCAAAATAGTGATATATGGAGTAAAAGATGAACATGAAATGAATTTAAAAAAAAGAAATGTAAATATGAAAATGAATGTTAAATAATTGTGAGGAAGCATATTAGCAGAATAAAATTGAAAAGTTGAATGCATGGAATAACATATGGAAGTGCATTAATCAAGGAAGGTAAATATGAGAAAAAACCATTATTAAATGGTCATACATTGTAATCTCTAAAGGTGACACATGACAAAGTGACGTAGATAAATGTGGAAGTGACACTTGACAAAGGTGACATGGCTAAATGTGAGGGTTACATTTGGCCAAGAGTTGCTCTTTTAGTTTATAATATAGATTTGCCATTGAAATATGACAAAGTCTTGGGAAAGACTATTTTTCCGTAGGCATATGGATAGACAGAGTTTAATTAGAATAATAGAAAGGTAAAATATTTTAGTTGCAATATTATAAATTTATTATGCAACATGTAGTGGTTATAAAGTTTATGACCCGATTAATATAACCCAAAATTTTATCTTGATTTCTTCTAATTTGTACTGTAGTTTAAATCTTGATCTTTTCATAACTTATGAAAAGACCGTATTTCAAGAGACGGACTCTTGAAATATGGCATATTTTTCTTTTAGAAAATTGTCTATGATATAATTTAATTTAGGGCAAAGTGCATTCATCGTCCTCAATTCCTTGTTTAGTGCAATTATACTATCAGTTTTTAGAGAGTGTGCATGTACCCCTGGAATAGTTGTGATTTAAAAACACACACCCCTGAGGCCGACTTTTACTCTAACTTTTTTCGGCATTTAATAAATTTGAAATTACCAAATGAAGTCATTGTTGGGTCAAAATTTTGATGCTAGTTAGAGAAGTTTCATCTATTACAACCACCCAAGATCTCAAGAATGACACTCTATCTCCATAATATTTTTACTGGTTATGGTATCACGGTGGTGCCGGCTGCTCAGGTCAACATGGCGGAAAGATAATGGACTCTCCATTGACAAGTCGCCGACAAGATTCAGGTTGGTATAGATAATGGACGCTCCATTGACAATGGGGGTCGAATTCGACTCGAAGCTGCTCGATTACGCTTGAGACAATATATTTTTGCGTCACAGGAAAATTGGCGGTGGTCGCGGTGCTTACCCTGGAGTTCACCAATAGCCAATATAACAAGAGTGCAGTTACAAAGCGATACATAGAGTTTTCCATAGTGGGTGGTTGAGGTGATCTCCAGCTGGAGTGCGGAATCACCACCATCCAGAGTTACTCGGGTGGAGGAATTGGTGCATCGAATGAAACTCGTCTCTTCAATATGAATTATCCTCACTATTGGGAATTAAAGCTCTGCATCGGCGACCACTTTGGGGAAGACATAGATGGCTTGGGGAATTTGTGGATTTTGGTGAAGACGAAAACAACAAGATTGATTCGGGATTTTAGAGGGGCAATTTTTTTTATTTCAATTGAATCTAGCAATGACTAATGCTGACCGAATCTTTAGGTGACACCAAAGGTACATATGCACTTTCAAAAAATCATAGGGTATGTAAAGCCTAAATGTTTGGTTACTTTATTATGATGATCAGTGCAGATTATATAGTTACAAGAATGAGTTTGAAAGGAAATGAAATATCAATCATATCTCAATCAAATCTCAATTACCGATCTCGTCTATCCTTACACCCCCTCAAGCGAAGAGTCGGATGCTCAGAGACGCAAAACTTGGACCTAAAAAACTCAAAAAGAGGACGAGATGAACCTTTTGTGAAGATGTCTGCAAGCTGAAGGGACGTAGGAACATAGTGAAGACGAAGCTTTCCCGAAGAAACCAACTCACGAACGAAGTGATAATCAATGTCAATGTGTTTCGCTCGCTTGTGCGCAATAGGGTTTTGAGCCAAAAATATGGCACTGTTGTTATCACAAAGTAGAAGTGGAGGACTGGAGAGAGGGAATTGAAGATCAAGTAGTAGGTGAGATAACCATACAACTTCTGCCTCAGTATTTTCCAAGGCACGATACTCGGACTCAGAACTGGAACGAGAATCCATGGTTTGCTTCTTAGCACTCCAAGAGACTAGGTTGCCACCCAAAAAAACGGCATACCCATATGTAGAACGGTGGGTCTCGAGACAACGCACCCAGTCTGCATCTGAATAGCCGAACACCTTGGAAGAACGAGCTGAGCCAAATGACAAACCAAAGTGATAGTCCCACGAACATAGCGGAGAATATGAGTAACTGCAGCAAAGTGATCATCCATAGGATCCTGAAGATACTGACTAACGAAATTCCCCACAAAAGTAAGATCTGGACGAGTGATGATGAGATACTGCATAGCACCAAACAATGACCAATAAAGAGTAGGATTTGCAAACTTCTCACTGGTACTGTTGTGAGGCTGAGATTGCGGACGAAACGGCATAGAGACAGCAGTAGCATTAGTCATCTCAGCTCTACGGAGAATATCATGAGCATGCTTGGCCTGGCCCAAGAACAAACCTGAGGAAGTAGACTCAACCTCCAAACCAAGAAAAATATTGTAAAGAGCCCAATTCCTTAATGGAAAACTCTTTATCAGTTTGAGCAATGAACTGATGAATAGCCGAAGAGTCGTTTCCTATAAGGATAATATCGTCCACATAAACCAAGAGATAAAGCAGAGTAGTTCCGCGAGAAAAAAATAAACAATGATGTGTCTGCTGAGATGCAAAGAAAATCAAGCTGGCGTAGGTAAGTGTTGTACCGGTAAAACCAAACTCGATGAGCCTGTTTTAAGCCATGAATGGCTTTCATCGGGCAACAGACATAATCAGGATGAGCATCATCCTTATAGCCAACAGGTTGGGCCATGTAGATAGGAGAATCAAGAACACCATTTAGGAAAGTGTTCTTGACATCTGGCTGATGCAAGGGCCAACAACGCATGGTGGCAATGGAAAGAACAGTACGGACAGTGGATGCCTTCACAACAGAGCTGAAGGTATGATAAAAATCAAACCTTGGAATTTAAGAGAAACCCTGCACAACTAGTCGAGTCTTGTATCGATCAAAAGTACTATCAGGCCAGTACTTGAGACGATAAACCCACTTGGAGCCTACAACATTCACATCTGGCGGACGAGGCACCAAATCCCAACTATACTGGTGGCATAGTGCATTCATTTCCCCATCCATTGCTGAAATCCAGTGAGGATCATGAAGAGCCGCACGATAATCTCGGGGCTCATTCTGAGAAACTAATGCAGCAAGAAAACTAGATACCTCATAATCAAGGAAGGATCGAGGGTGTCGAGAACCATCCATCGTTCTAGTGGTCATCCGATGTAAGCGAACGAGTGCTGACTTAGGAGAGGCATCAGTGACAGGAGAATCTGGAGCAGAAGTGTTGCGGGCCTGGGGCAAAGGTGTAGTGGCCGGACTCACGGATCTCGGGGCCTGAGAAGTAGGCATCAGGGGCAGAGCGGCTGAAGGTGATGCTGGACTATCATGATCATAACAAACCACACAAGGTAACCGAGTAGAGAGTGATGCAGTGCGAGAGCTAGGTGGAAATGACCATGTAGTAGAAGGCTCTGTAAATGAAGATAGCTCCAAATGAGAGGTAAAGCGGATATCCCTTGGAGAGTAGGCATACGAAAATAAGGTCTCGTTAAACTGGATTTGACGAGAGACATAAACACGCCCAGTAACCATATCGAGACACTTGAAACCTTTATGGCAAGAACAGTAGCCAATAAAAACATATGGAATGGAGCGAGGTGCTAACTTATGAGACGCAAGAGCACGCAAACATGGATACGCACGACAACCATATGGGTGAAAGAGAGAATAATTCGGTGTTGTTCAAAAAATGAGCTCAAATGGAAACTTGCCACCAAGAATGGAACTAGGCAGGCGGTTAATAATATAAACCGTAGAAGAGAAAGCATCAACCCAATATGATTCCAGAACTGAAGATTGAAATAACATTGCAAGACCAATCTCCGTGATGTGGCGATGCTTGCGCTCAGCCTGACCAGCAAGTGTATAAGGAGAGGACATATGATGATAAATGCCACAAGTCACAAATTGAGCCGGGAATCGATGATTAGTGAGCTCTATGCCGCCATCCGTTTGCATAATTTTGACCTTGGTAGAAAACAGAGTCTCAGCAAATGTCTGGAACTGGTTAAATACGTCAAAGAAATTAGACTTTTGATGTAATGATAAAAACCATATGAATCGTGAAAAATCATCGATGAAACCAGCATAGTAGGAATAGCCTTCTACCAATACAACTGGGGTGGTCCCCACAAATCACAGTGTACCTTATCTAACAAACCAGTAGCTCGCTTATCATTGCTATAAAATGGCATATGCTTGCTCTTGGCCATTTGACAAGAAGAGCAACTGACAGGTGCAGGCAAAAGAGATGTGACAAATATATGACCTTATTTACTCAGTAAATGAAGAGTGGCGTAAGACACATGACCAAGACTAGAATGTCATTGTTGAAGGAAGTTTGAAGCTTTCCAAAACATAATTCACATAAAAAGGTGGAATCACCAGTTTCAAGAAAATACAGACCCGAACGATGATGGCCTTTACCCATCATTTCTCCTGTATGCTTGTGCTTAATGAAAA
>JAULKK010010378.1:0-10245 GCA_032355705.1 Rubia peregrina
TGTTATGCATGAAACTGTAAAGCATGATCAATTTATACGGTTTTATTTTGATGCATGCTTGTTGCAATTTTATTTCCATAATTTAATTGTCTGATTTCCGATATAGTTTCCAACACATTGTGAGTTCTTTTTCAGGCGAGTCCGGTGCGGCCATCGTCTCCATTGCGAGTTCATTTTTCTGAAGAGTCCAGCGTGTGTCCATAGTGGCGCCTCGGTCGTTTTTGCATTACTAGATATTGTGGGTTCACTTTGCTGATTTTGGTTTTCTTTGAGTTCGTGTTTGTTCTCAGTTTCTGTGAGTTAATTTTTTCCCGATTTTGTAGCTTCTGAATGTTGCGTTATGCAGGCCACTCAATTCCAACAAATTTATCGGATCAATACAACCTTGTACTAGTACTTTGCCTTCTATTGGTTTGTTAGATGATTTTGGTGGATTTCGAAGTGGGTTTTGTTTAGAAAAAGTTAATTTGAAGTGGGCATGTGAGAATTTTGTTTTGGTTCAAGTGTACTCCTTCAAACCGGGTTACTTTAATGTTTACCCATGTGGTTTTACTTATTAATTGTTGACTGCAATTGCGTGTACTGCTTGCTAATCTCATTTTCCTAGATGTTGGAGTCCTGTATGAATTGAGGATAATGTAATTCATCTGTGATGATGGTAGTTTTTCAAACTGAAGGCTGAGGCCCTGAATTCTCATAAGCTTCCTGTCACTGTCAAACCTGGTTTCGTTGGTACAATCACTTTAAAGGTATGTAAAATATGTTTATGTACAATCTGCATTCTGTTGCACTCATTTCTGAATATGGTATGGGTGAATTTGATTACAGTATTCGGGTTTGCGTTAGTAAAGATGTTCTTGACCTTGTTCATTTTTCGGAAAGTAATAGAAACGAAACCGACCCACATCTCATTTTGTTGTTTTATCTGCATTTCTTCTATGACTTCCTCTTCCTTTATAGTATCATGGGTTCGGAGAGATTAGTTGTTTCTCATGGTCCTTAGGTACCAAAATGTAGCAACACTTCTGTGATATTGGTCCCGTTGTCATTGTTGTGCTGATTTACTCATTTTGTCGATTCTTTGGTGTGGAAATAAAATGACTTCATTATCAATGAATGCAAAACTCTGATTCCGCCCTCAACTAAACTCTAAGTGAACTTCTATTTTCTCTACATGAATGATACATAAATTACACGTAGATTCAGTTTGTGGCAGTGGTACTGCAGAATCTATTGATGCAATAATGTCAAGTCTATGTGGTATGAATATGTTGAATTCACTATAGATGAATGAACATGCTATCGTGTTTTTCCATATGTGTCCATCTTGCATTAAGTTTACTGTTATTATTCTAGCGCAATTGACCTTTTCAGCATTTGAAAGTGTGGAAACTATTAATAATTAGTACAGTTTGATGTCTGTGTTATACTCGATTTGCATTTTAGGTTATGCTATGTTAGTCCATTCACATTGCGTTGAGATTTAATACAGTTTTTTTCATGTTGGGAAAATCTGGAAGTCTTCTTCCTGGTTGTATGTTATATTAATTACAAAGCATAGTGCTACAAATTGCTGGTTGTTATTTCCCTTCTATTTCATGCTGTTAGTTAAGCGGGTTAGCGAGCCATTAAAGTGATTCCTGTCAGAAATTTTAAAATGGTGATCATCACTTTTGGAGAAATTTTCATCGTGGAAAAATCTTTATTTGACTTACTTACATTTATCATGTATTCAAATCTTGGTTCCTATTTGATCAAGAAATGAAGTATATCACTTAACGTGTCTTTAATGTTTATCCCATTGTGGATAATAATTAAAGAATTAGGTTGCAAGTATGACCAAGTAAATCATTGGCTTAAAAGTGTTAGATATGAGATAATATACACAAAAACTAGGAGTATGTATACTAGTACAAAAGATTGACACTGATGAATATTACTATTGTATTGCCTCATAAAATCACACAAACTAATTTCTCTTTTTAAATAAATTGTCATTTCGAAATTGATGAATTTTAAACAGAATTGCATGCTTAACCTGAGTAGAAACTACACAAGACGTTTCAATTTTCTGGACCAGAACTGATTGGGGTGGCAACTACTAGAAGTGTTAGAATGATAAAAATGTAGCTTAAAATGCCAAGTGCCTGTTCAGATTCTATTCTCTACAAATCTCAATTTGGTTGAGTATATCAGTTGCTACTATTGACTAAACCTACTTTTAGTCCACGGCTTGAGAGGTCAAACACTTACATCTAAAAATTTAATTATTCTTGTAATCTATTTATATATTTATTTATATATTTTAATTTATATGCTTTGGCTATTTTCCTTGAGTGCGTCTCTTGAAAGACGGTCTTTCCATAAGTTATGGAAAGAACAAGGTTTAAAGTGTAAATTACAACAAATTAAGATAAAATTTTCGTGTTGTATGAATCGGGTTATAAACTTTATGACTACTACATGTTGTATAATAAAACTTTAATATTGCAACTTAGACCTTTTACCTTTTATTATTGTAATTAAATCCCGTCTTTCCATAAGGTTATGGAAAGACGGTCTTTCCCAAGACTTTGCCATTTTCCTTTGCTCATGTATCACTGTTTTGGATGTTTCTTTCCACAGTTCTTACAAAAGTGTGTATATGAACTTCAGTTATGATCTACTTCCCCCATCCCACTCTAAATTAGTCAATTACATTTTGAGAGTCAAACTTTGTAAACTTTAACCGTAAATATAAATTAATCTATACATAATGAAAATATCATGTGAGATGTTGTTATATTTATCTAAACATGTATATTCTAAATATCATTTTCTTAAGCAACATTATTATAGGTAACTGGATATATTTATGGTCAAACATGCTAAATGAAAACCGTGAAAAAGTAATGAAGCAATTTAGAGAGGGACGGAGAGAGTATTTGGTTTGGCAGTTTCCAGTTTTTATCATGGTACTAGCACCGGCTCTCTCTATTTCACTATATGTTTCTTATTTGCTTTATGCATTAGAATTTAGGGTAATGAGAGTGTGTGGAAAAGAAAGAGAGTAGAGACTTTTTTTAATTTATAAAAATGATGGAATGAGAATGATGAAAACTTAACCATAATAGAGAATTATGACACTTATAATGGTACTTCCTGAAATAAAAACGGGACAAGGAGTGAAACCGAGGGAATATGCATTATTTGATGAATATGAATTATATAGTACTAGTGAGGTCACACTGCGCTTCGCGCGGTGAGCTGGATAATGTAATGTATGAATAATATGAATAGTGTTATATGTAATACAAATTGAAGGTTATACATAACAGTAGGTTAAATGTTTAAGCAACAAATGTACGAATTTTACATGTAATTCAAGTTTATAATGAACTGGAGCTACATTTTACAACTATTTCTTGATTCTGATTTGGCACTTATGAAGCCCATTGCAAATAACTTCAGATTTCAACATGCAAGTAGTTGGACTTCATCTGCTTAAAAACTTAATGGTACAAGTCTGCAAAAGATATGTTACATGCAAAAGGATTGTTGTTCAATTTATCCAACAGACTACTACAACCATAATTTCTTATAGTAAACGGCCAATTGCAGAAAACAACAATGGCAAACCTTACAGAAAAGAGAATGACAAATGGTATCTAACCTGACCCTGAGCAGCTCCAGCAGGAGATTGCAATGCAACTCGTGATAGAGGCATCGCAAAGCGAAGTCCCTACACAATAATATATGAAGAGGTGGAATTGTGAAAAGCATGGCAGGACTTAATTTATGCAAATGAGATCACACTCAATGATCCTTGCCAGTATATAATATAGAAATTTTGACAAGAAAATTACCTTTTCACCAGCAGCAAGAAGGAAGCCTGCAAGATTATAGGCATAACCCAAGCAGTGAGTAGCAACAGAGCTTTTCATCATGAGCCTTTTCTTGTTGGCTTCTGCCAAATTGTTCCTTGCCTTTTGTCTTTGATTCTAAAACACGGATGTGCTCTTCTAACTTCTGCAAGGCTTCATCCTTGGATCTAGATTCTTGCTTTGATTTCTCAAGCTTCATAAGATAAGAGATGATAATAGATAGAGAATCAGTCCAACTTATCTTCAAGATGAGCAATTAAGCATGTAGTTTTTTTAGTGTTGCACGAAAAAGAGGGATCTGAAACCTGTGATTTGAGTTTCTGAAGCTCCCCTAAGTCCATCTGTTTTTTGCAGGAGCCAACTCGACCCCTCTAACACGAGCTGCAAAATTTGATGAACTTAATGTCTGACCCAAATCTTATTCCAATGGGCTGAAACTGAAACCCAAATCTTATATATATATATATATATGGATTGACAATATATATAATGGATTGACAATGTAGGTCATAAACTTCTTCACGTGAAACTGAAACGGCTGGATGAAAGAATAAACCCTTTCTATCATAAACTTATGAATCTTTAATGACATAAGTTTTCGACAGAGTATTGCATGCATTATGACTGGCTAAGAGTACAGGAGAGATAGTGAGGACAACTCTATTTTGCTATAAATAACTAATCAACCATGTCATGAAAAATTACCAAATCAATATTCTCCATCAATTATATAGAGATATCTCACTTGTCACCCATACAGTTAATCAGTACAATAATATTAAAAAATATATTAGCAAATTGCTCATTTCTGACTTATTACAATTTTCAGACATGATAGCTGGACTTTTTTCTCTTTTGAAGTCCAAGTTGAGAGGAATCAATTAAGGAGGGTTCCTTTTTTGTTCTTTGTCTTTTCTAGTATCCTTTGCTATAAGTTTCTAAGTTAATGTAAGAGAAGAGGGTGGCATTTGAAGTTTTGATGATGGATAAAATGTTATTGCAGCATAAAAACTCAGAAGGAAAATAAAATGTAAACTAACCTTTTAAAGTGAAGTGCAAGTCGATGACATTGTGTACCTGAAAAGTGTCTACTTTGTGGCGTTACATTCATAATGTTTGCAGATATGTTGTCACCAAATAATTTTTCCATGTTGATTTCTTCAAAATCGTGAATTAAATGTGACTTCTTTTCAGGTGTCCAGATATTTGTCTTCTCCTGTGCATGTAAGAAAAAGATGCATCAAACCTGGTTAAAGTCCATGATATAACACGAAATTTGAGAAAAAGTGGACATTAGATGGTAAGGTATTTAATAGTAGACAATTAGAAATAATTTTGTTTTGATACTGACTTGATGTATGCTCAATGACATGACATAATAGGTTGGCTGATCATTACTTCCTGTCTTCCATTGATCTTGTTTCTGTACCAGTCAATGGAGAAAAGGTGTGCAACAGCAGTGAGTACATTTTGAAGATTGTCTAGCTTATCAAAGAGAGGAAGAATTGACAATGGACTTTTCATGTGGCAATGATGCTGCAAAAGCTTGATGGCAGAGTTCCAATGGCTCGAAAAAGTCAATATAAAAGGGACATTTGAGGAAGAATCATGAAAGAAAATATAGTGTAATTGACTTTTCTTAAGTGCTTAGTAATAAAAAAGGAAAAAGTTTCTAAGTAATCTAATAGTACCCCATTGATGTTGATGTAGGTTCGTTTTGCTGGAAATCAGAATTGGGTATGAAATGAGCTAAAACCAAATTTCTATAAGAGAGGAAACCAGAATTCAGTATGAAATGAGCTATTTATTTTCTTACTTCTAGCTGTATAATGGATTTAGACATGTGGCATATGCGGAATACTCAAGGATGATGGCAGGATTGATAGTGTTTAACGTTTTTTACTTGAAGCATATTCCTAAAGACATTTACAGAAAATGGAATAAGGAAATACCTGCAAATCAAAGAATGGGGGATCTCGAAAACATTCCAGCAAATCCAAAATGAGAACACAACATTAACCCGTTGATGACAAAATAGGCAACACAAAAACTCAAAATGCTGCAGATCCAAAAAAGGGGAGTGCAAAATTAACAGAAGCATAGCAGCTGTTGCCGTAAAAAATCCCCTTATAACCTATATTTGATATTTTATTATTTTGTCTTGCTTTCTCAAATATTAGAGGTGTCAAAAGAAGGCTGACAAATTCAGAGATTTTTGTTGGAATAAGAAGACATAGTACTGAGGTGGGAAAAATCCAGGAAAGCAAAAATGAGAAGACAAGATGAGGCTGTAGATCACAAAATACGCAAGGGAAAAAAGTAAACTGCTTGCAGATCCAAAAATGAAGAGGACAAAGTGAACATAAGTATAGCATTCACTGTCGCTGAAAAATTTCCTTATAAACAATATTTTTTGTTTTATTATTTAGTCGTACCTCATCAAATGTTGGAGGTGTCAAAAGAACCTTGACAGATTGAGCATTTTTTGCTCGGGATAAAGCAACATACAATTGACCATGAGAAAATACGGGTTGCTCTAAATATAGTCCAACAAAATCTAATGTCTGCCCCTGGGACTTATTGATTGTCATAGCAAAACATACTCTCACAGGAAACTGGAATCTTTTAAACGGGATGGATGTTTTACTATGTTGGTCACAAATAATTGGAATTCTAGGAATGAAGACTTGTTTGCCCTTGAAAAGGCCAAAAGCTATCTCAGCCCTAATGGTAGATTGGCACAACTCACGACAGATTAATCGAGTTCCATTGCACAGTCCCTCGGTTGGATTTAAATTACGCATCAACATGATAGGACAATTTTGTTTCAATACTAATTTATGGGCTAGGATACCTTTTGGATTGAGTGTATTAAGAAAATCCTCATGGTCACTCTGCTGATTTTCACTCAACGTTCTATCTGTACTAACATATAATGTTGGGCTGCCAGGAAAAGCATCAATTAAAAAGGTATTTATACTGTCAATAGCAGCATTTGTTGCAGCCAAAACACACCTTCCTATCATGTCAATCGGATTTAACGCATATGCAGCTAAATCAGTGAACACACATTGAATCAACCTGCAAACATTTCAAGTAAGGTTGATATCCCCATAAAAATCCAATCTGTATATAGAAAAGTTGTGCGAAAGGGATAAAATTTCTTACTTTTGGATGGATTGATCCTTCCCAATATATGGGATAATAATGTGAGCTGGAATTTCTACCTCTTCATTGTCGTCAATATGATCCGTCCCTTCACCTATACGCATTAGAAAAGAGCAAAAATCTGGGTTATTTGAGGCTCTCATATTTTGGTGAAGACTTAACTTTTCAAATTCTGGCCACAAACGTGAATATACAATGGATGCCTGAACTGTTACATCGCTTGATGCGCCTGGTATGACAGGTAAAGTTTGCCTGAAATCTCCTCCTAAAAGAACAACATTACCACCAAATGGAGCATTAGAATCCATGAGATCTTTTAGCAACATATCCAAAGCCTCTAAAGATTGTCGTTTTACCATTGTGGCTTCATCTCAAAGAATCAACTTAGCCTGTATTATCAACTTTTTCAAACCACTTTGTTTGCTCAATTGACAAACTTCATTGTCGGAAGAATCAAGTCGAAACTTAAAACGAGAATGTGCAGTTCTTCTTCCAGGTGACACAGAGGCAGCTACTCCAGAAGATGCAACAGCCAATGTTATGTCCTCTGACCTTAATGTTACAAGCAAAGCTATATAAAAATATTTTTCCCGTACCACCAGGTCCGTCAATAAAGAAAGACTTTCCGGTATTGGCCATAACACTTTGCATAATGCGATCATAAGCAAGCCTTTGCTCAACATTTAATAGATCAGGCAACCTCAAATCTTCATCAGAAATTTCAATACCCTTCTCACTCAGTATTTCACGTGTTAAGACTTCATTGGTTGAATTAGCAGCAATACCATCTATCAAACCCGTAATGTTCAATATCCTTGCCCATTTCAAGCAAAAAACCATTTATAATAGTTAAAAAATTCTGTCTATCAAGGTTTCACTGAGATGGGGTTCTGCTGCTGCATTTTTCAGAAAATATGAACATAGTTCATGTCTAAATCTCAGGCATAATTCCTTCGCATCATTTGGCGAGCAAAAAACCAACAAAACTGTAAATAAAGATCTCAGAGTTGATGGCATCTGGAATGAACAAGCTTCTTGTAGGGCATCTTCAATATAACTATCTGAATTTAGTAAACCAAACGCAATCACGGCTTCCTTATAAGTGTTATATACACTTCCTTGCACGGTCTTCCAGTTTTCATAAAATGTTGGTGATCTAATATGAGATAGTAGAAGTTTTAAATAATAGCGTTCACCCTTTCTAGGGCTCACTGCAACCATCTTACCAATAACATTTCTATGTTTTCTCTTCATCCAAGTCATTTTCAATGTCGACCACACAGAGTGTTCCAGAAACTCTTTATATAAGAGCTTTAATTCCTTTGCATTGGGGTCATATCTATTCATTTCAAAGAAGCATGTCAACGTAGTTCTACTAAGAAAGTCATTTTCAGCAATCAACTCAAGGACATCATTCTTGTGAAATGTAATATATTGCTGACCTGGAAAATGGATTTGAAGAGAATAGACAGCAGGGTTCATATGGTTTAACTTAAAACCATATATTCTCTAGGTTGCTTCAGACGGACCAATCCAACGGCCATCTTGATACAATTTAATTTCATCAATAACTGTATCGTGTTGGTTGCTCTGTAATGCGAAGCCAACTTGGTCACTACCGTTAAATATGTACTTATGAACATACTGGATAAGGTGAAAAGTCGAGAAAATTTCCACATTTATATGGCAGTCATATGTCGTAAATAAGTATTTATTGTAGCCAACGACCCAATTATTTCCTAGAGCATGTTTTTTTATGGTAACTGTTCTACCATCACCTCTCTTCCCGTATAATGGATAACCACCTTCTGCATGATATGTTGACTGTCTAAATGGTTTAGGAATCCAAATGTATACTTACCATTCTTCATACAATGGCTTCTAGGATTCAATCTACCACACGGTCCGTGCATCATATTTTTGCTGACAATACGAAGAAGATGTGGTTCTTTCTCTGGATCCGGTAGCTCAGCACAAACAATTCTGTCATAAGCATCTGGTCCCAAAGGCTTACAACCAGATTTTAAAATTATTAACATGTTGCAGTGAGGCAATCCTCTTTTCTGATACTCAATAATGTACACCAAAGATTGCACAACACCAAAAATCTCCTTATCAACAATGTCATCTTTCAACTGATGAACTTTAGCGCGAAAAACTCTAGCAAGTACGTATGGTCTATCATTTGCAGCCTCACCAAAGTAAAGGTTTTCCTGAATCTCTGGCCAATAGGGATTGCAAGTCATAGTTAGAAATATGTCAGGCTTACCAAATTTTTGGACAATGGTCATGACATCAAGATACCTACGCCGCATATCTCTGGGACCGCCTATAAATGATGCTGGAAGTAAAACCCGATAACCAAGTGCAGATCCCTTTATTAAACCAGCATCGATACCATCCACAATACCTTGCACCATTTCAGTTCGAAACTGCCCTTGCTTGTCCCTCAAAAATTCCAACCGGCTGGTTTCTATTTTGATATAAGCATCAACAACAAACTGCTGCAACAGACGGCTAACATGCAGAAATATCGATTCGTCATCTGGCCTTACTTGCAATTTATAGCAGTAGTACTCCCTCGCAGTAACTGCATCTTTATTTATTTTTCCCCATCCCTGACAACTGCAAGGAAAGTAAAAGATAAATATGCGGAAATAAAAGTGATTAAAAACTTTAAAAAAACAATTGAATGTAAAAGCTAATTACACACATTTTCTCTCGAAATCTATTAAAGATTCAGGACAATCGAAGACCGTCATTTTAGGTCCAAAATTTTGATGGACCATTTGCCTTTTCCTGAACCTTTTAACGTTCATATGCCAGCCTAACTGGCCCCTCAAAAAATTAAAGGATATTGCATCAAATTGTAACATCCACAATAATGCTTTATTCTACGAATTTGACCATCACAGGCATACACTTGAACAGGTACAGTCATCTCTGCGTCTTCCTCGAAGGGCTCAACAAATATACTGCCAACTTCTGATGCAGTTGGGATATTTTATCGCCTTTGATCAAGTTTTGGGTCTGCATTTAGAACATTTTTTAACGTTTCGATACTGTCAACATTTTTCAAATGCTTTAAAAACCGGCGGTAGGGATTATCTCTCAATATATCCATCAACAGTTTCATCGTTGGCTCATCAAACTTGTCAGCACATGCAGACCCCATTCTCTTTTCTAACTCAAACTCAGTGTCATAAAAATAAAG
>JAULKK010010388.1:0-10245 GCA_032355705.1 Rubia peregrina
TAATTTTTTATGCGACATTATTATATACAACTAGAAATATTTACGGTCAAACATGCTCATTGAAGACCGTGAAAAAAGCAAATAGGAAGTTAATAGTGGGACGGAGGGAGTATATATTTATCATTGGTAAGTGTTAGCCAAATCCTAAAAATAACATGTTGTTAAGAATATGAATCCCACGAGGTATCTATTAGCCCGAAAAGATAGATAACAAAGATAGCATAAAGAAATAATGAACACAAAGATTGACGTGGAATTGACCTATATCCATGGCCGGAGGACACCGGAAGCTTCACTATATGTGGAGAAAGTATTACAAGGATTTTCCTACCACCCATGAAGGAATTAAGTGGAAAAACAAAGAAGAGGGTTTTGGCTTCTACAATTACAAAAGGAGAGTTAAAGGAAGTAGAAAGCAAGTAGCAATGGAATGCTATGCTTGAGGTGTGTTTGAACTACTAAGTCCACCCCCTATTTATACTACTCCAAGTTCACCAATGGCCAAGAGCTCTCAAACAAAACTTATGCCAAATTCCCAAGAAATCCTCCTTATTGCTTCAAGCATGGATTGGGAACATAGAGTCCAAATGATTCTTGCCAAAAAAACCATGATAGTTGAACCCTAATAGTAAAAGAAATAATGCTTCAACTTGCTAAGAATATGATGAGAATAATGTTTCAATTTAATGTTTTGAATGCTTATCTTTGCTATCCTCCAAAGAAGTGAATGTTCATGGACAATTGGGTGAAGACCATTAATTCTTCACAAATATCCATCTTGGTCTGAACCCCAAACGTAGCTTACTCAACCTCCTTCGGCATGGCCCTAATGGGCCGAATCACTGGCAAGAACTCCAATTAAGTCCAAACATTTCTTAAACTTAAAATTGGGAAGAGCCTTCATGAACATATCCGCAGGATTATTCTTTGTATTGATTTTCTGAACAAGAACCTTCTTTTGTGCAATCATATCACGAATGAAGTGGTACTTAATATCAATATGGTTTGTCTTCTCATGATACATCTGATCTTTAGTCAAGTAAATTGCACTTTTACTGTCACAGTGAATGGTAGTAACCCTTTGTTGTAGAGTTAATTTTTCGAAAAGACCTATCAACCACAAAGCTTATTTGACAGCCTTTGTGACGGCCATATATTCTGCCTCAGTAGATAAAACAACGACATGTTGTAGAGTAGCTTTCTAGCTAACTTCTCAACCTCTAATGCCAAATACATAACCTGTAAGAGACCTGCACTTATCAAGATTGTCAGATTAGTCTAAATCTACAAAACAAACCATAGTGTTACTGGTTCTACCGAACTCTAAACACATGTCCAAAGTAACCTTTAAGTATCTAAGAGTCCACTTCACGACCTGCCAATAAACTTTGCTTGGATTGTCCATATGCCTACTAAAAACACTAACAGCTTGTGAGATATCAGGGAGAGTACAAACCATTGCATACATTATACTCCCAAATGGATTTGAATAAGTACCTTTAGTCATATAATCTTCTTCTTTCTCTGTTTTTGGTGATTGGGTAGCAGATAGCCTGAAATGGCTACCAAGAGGAGTGCTAACTGGTTAGGCATCATGCATGCCAAATTGCTCCGAAAATTTCTTAAAGTAACTTTCCTGGGTCAGGTACAACTTTCCAATTCATTGATCTATTCTCATCTCCATACCAAGAATATTCTTAGATTCACCCAAATCTTGCATCACAAATTCACTATTCAAAAGGCCTTCAACTTATTAATTTCTGCAAGATTCTTAGCCGCAATAAGCATGTCATCAACATATAATAGCAAATAAATGAATGAGTTATCTTGTAACGTCTGAAAGTAAACACAATTATCATGCATGCTCCCGGAGAAACCATAACCCAACACAAATGAATCAAATCTCTTATACCATTGTCTTGGAGACTGCTTTAATCCATACAAGGATTTCTTTAACAAGCAAACCCAGTTTTCCTTACTTTGAACTTTAAAACATTCAGGTTGACTCATATAAATATGGTCATCTAATTCACCATGCAAGAGAGCTGTCTTGACATCCAACTGTTCTAACTCTAAATTTACATGACAACCGAAACAAGTAATACACGAATAGAGCTATGTTTTATAAGAGGTGAGAAAACATCATTGAAATCAACACCTTGTACCTGACTGTAGCCATTTGAAACCAATCGTGATTTGCACCTTGCATCACACCCAAATTATCTTCATTTCTTTTGAAAAACCATTTGAAACCAACGATTTTCTTTCCTTTTGGTGGCATCACAAGATCCCATGTTCCATTCTTGTGTAGAAATTTCATCTCTTCATTCATAGCCACCAATCATTTTTCTGAATTAGCACATGAAACTGCCTTTGAATATGTTGAAGATTCCTCATCTCCACCTGTTTCCTATGCCACTGATAAAGCATATGCAACAAAATTTGCATACCTCAATGGTGGTCGAATGTCTCATCTTGGTTTATCTCTGGCAATGGAATAATCCTCATCTCTTGGTTGATCTTCAACTAGTTCATGATTAGGTTCTTCAACCTCTTCTTGGATTGGGTTTCTCCCCGAAGAACCACCGATCTCTAACACCACCTGCTTTTGTGCACTATCCTCATTTTCTAAATCAAAAGGATTAAAAGACTCTTTTCAAGGATGTAACATATAAGATTCATCAAATGTAATATCTCTACTACGAATTTGGGTGAATTGGGATCAAGATACCACAATCTGTATCCTTTCACCCCTGAAGCATAACCGAGAAAATACATTTCTTAACCCTAGGCTCTATTTTTCCCTCGTTAACATGCATATATGTTGGACACCAAAATATTCTTAAATATAGTAATCAGCATGAGTACCTGATCAAACTTCCTCTAGAGTCTTTAAATCAAGATGTGCACATGGAGATCGGTTGATGACGTGACAGCCGTAGATATGACTTCTACCCAAAATTCTTATTTCAATATAGCATTTGAGATCATGCACCGAGCTCTTTCCAAAAGAGTACGATTCATCCACTCTGCCATACCATTCTGTTGAGGCATCATTCTAACAGTGTGATGCCAAGGTATTCCTTCATTCTTGTAAAACTCATTGAATTCATTTACACAAAATCCCAACCCATTATCTGTCCTCACACGCTTAATTTATTTTTTTGTATCTTTTCAATAAAGGCCTTCCTTTGTTTAAATGTTAAGATAACATCACTTTTAAGCTTAAAAATATATACCTAAACTTTTCTTGAATAATCATCAATAAAAGTAAGCATATATCTTGCACCACCCTTAGAAGGAACATGAGAGGGCCCTAAAGATAAGAATGAATGTAATCCGAAGTACCTTTTGTTTCATGAACTGCAGGTGAATGAAAGCTATTTTTTTGCTTTTCAAAATACAGTGTTCACAAAAGTCCAACTTACAAGTACTTTGACCACAAAGTATACCTCTCTTGCATAATAGTGTTAAGCCTTCCTCACTCATATGTCCCAACCGTAAAAGCCAAAATTCAGTGATGTCTTCATCTTAGGAAGTTGAGATGGCCACTGCCTCAGTAACTGTAGATCCCAGCAAAATATACAAAGTGCCAACTCTGTCTCAGTAACTGTAGATCCCTTCATTAGCTCAAGAGCACCTTTACAAATTTTTAGAACTCCACCCTCACCTGAATATCTATACCCGTGAGCATCAAAAGTGCCAAGAGAGATGAGATTTTTCTTTAGGTCAGGAACGTTCCTAACATTACTGTGTGTCCTAATAATGACAAGATACATTTTAATATGAATTGTTCCTCTACCGAAAAACTTACAAGGAGCATTATTACCCATCAAAAAAAATCACAATCCCATTCTTCATAAGTGGACCCCCCCCTATCATAACTAATGTGGTAAGAACAACCCGAATCTAAGAGCCACTCACTAGAAGACCTTGATTTATTATCCATGGTCACAAATATAATTCCATCACTCTCATCTTTTGCTACACTAGCTTCGCCAGTATTGCTGTTATTCAGCTAATTTTTATGTTTCTCTTAATTTTTGAATTTAAAACAATCAGCCTTAATGTACCCTTTCTTGCAATAGTTGCAAATTTTATTTCTATATCTAGACTTTGACCTCCTTTTGGATCTACCACCTTCAAAATCTTTATTTTTACCTCTAACCCTCACAAACAAGCTCTTAGCTTGAGCTCCACTTGATTCCCATGTAATGCCCCTATCAATATGCTCTTTAGATTGTAATGCAGATTTTATACTATTGTACGAGATCGACTATTTCCCATAAATCATAGTATCTCAAAAATACTTAAAGGACCGGGGAAGGGAACAAAACAATAAAATGGCTTGGTCTTCTTCATTAACTTTAGCATCTACATTCTCTAAATACTAAACAATGGAATCATATTAAGATGTGAGAGTATATATGTACCTTTTGCCATTTTTAGCATGTACAACTTCTATTTCAAATAGAGGTGATTCTCCACTGCCTTCTTCATGTAAGTCGATTTCAACTTATCCCACATACCTTTAGCAGTTCTCTCACTAGTAACTTCCTGCAAAACCTCGTTAGAAAGATTTTAAATAATGGCAGATCTAGCCTTCTTGTCTAAATCACCAAAATCTTCCGGTAAGATGTCCGCCGAACTTTCCTCCACTCCTTCAAGGGCTAGCTCGCATCTATCCTATATTAGAATGGCTTTCATCTTGAGTTGCTACATACTGAATTTTATACTCCGGTCAAACTTTTCAATAGAAGTCCTTGTTACCATTATGATGGCTAATAGATTAAAAAAATGAGATATGGCTACGATACCAATTTGTTAAGAATATGAATTCCACAGGGTATCTATAAGCACAAAAATATGGATAACAAAGACAATGTAAATAAAATTAAGGAAATAATGAACATGAGGATTTACGTGGTTCAGCCAAATTGACCTACATCCACGGTCGAAGGAGACCCGAAGCTTCACTATATGTGGAGAGAGTATTATAAGGCTTTGCCTTCCACCTATGAAGGAATTATATGGACAAATTTAAAGAAGAGAGATTTTGCCTTTACAACTACAAAAGGAGAGTTAAAGAGAGAAGAAAGCAATTAGCAATGGAAGGTTATGCTTGAGGTGTGTTTGAACTACTGAGTTCATCAATGGCCAAGACCTCTCAAATAAAACTTATCCCAAAATCCCAAGAAATCTTCCTTCTTGCTTCAAACATGGATTGTGAACATTGAGGCCAAATGATTCTTGCCAAAAAACCATGATAGTTGAACCCTAATAGTCAAAGAAATAATGATTCAACTTGCTTAGAATATGATGGGAATCACTACAAGAAACGTGACCTATTACTTCGCCCCTTTTACCTTGATTTTTTGGCTTAGGTCAAATAACCGAAGTAAAAAGTTCTTTTACCTCGATTTTTTGATGCAAATAATATTTTTACCTCGGTTAAAAAATAATGGAGGTAAATAATAAGTTTTTACCTCGGTTATTGTCTTAATCGAAGTCAAAGGGGTAAAAATGAAGTAAATAATCTTAACAAATAGTATGCGGCGTCGCATGGGATGCATTAAATGGTTGTCAAAATTGCATGTTATGTATTTTCACCGACATAGCGTGCGATGGACGACCAACGTTGAGAAGGATTGACTTTGAAAATTGAGGAAGTATTAGGTAAGTTTTGTTACGATTGAAAAAGGTTGAATAGTAGGGAAAACCACAAGTAAAGATTTTGAAGGTGGCAGAAACAAAGGAAATTAAAAAGAAAGTCGAGGTGGTAAGCTATTCTCCGGTTTGGAGTTTCTCTCTTCTCTCAACATACTATCGTCAGTTTAAGTTTTAGGGAATGTAAAAAGACAATTAGTTTATTTTATGAAAATGATTGATTTTGGTCTACAAAAGTATTTGTTAGACATTTTTAAATTAAAATATTGTAGAAAATGGTGTTGGATGGTACTGTTGGAACAGTTTTAAAAATCTTGCACAAATCAAATCACACATATAGTCAATTATACATTGTTCAAATAAGGTAGTAAAATTATTAGAAAAACATTAATCATGAAAATATCCTTACAAATTAGTACATAAAACTTTGAATATCAATAATAATTGTCTTAGTTCAAATATTAGAATAGAAATTACAATAAACTCAATATATTCGCATTATGATAACCTCGAAGACAATCAGCCCCCAATTTCTATGACCTCGAAGAATAAGGTGTCCCCAATGCGTAGGTTTTTGCCTGGATAAAGTGTACTTATATATTAATAAATATATATATATATGTAAAATTGGAAAATGCCTGGAAAAAGGCGACTTGAAGATCTTTCACCAGCTATTAGTCCTCAATATAAATTGAAAACATTTTGGGACGTGCGACGTCGGCCATGTGTCGTAGGAACATGTTGATCTGAACCAGTGGCTTAGTCGACATGTACCAGCGACGTTGCCGGTGATTCAGCAAGACCGATATCATGATCGACGCAGAGGTCATAGAAAGAAATTTAAAGTTAACTTAAATGCCTACATGCAACGTTGTTAAGACATTGGTATTACCGATGGATAAATTGAGACGACTGCAACATCTCATGCATAACTTAAAATAAAAATGTGAGATCAACCCAATGGTGTGCGACTAGAGACCAACTTCGTATGCATTAAAGACAACAATAGGAAAAAACACAGAATCTCAAAAAAATGATGCATTAAGAAGATAAAATTACACAAAATGTCCTACAACAAACTGGAATATAGTACCTAGGTTTACATGTTAGAAAACTTAACACTCTAACAAATCTAATCAGTAAGAACTAGAAAACCAAAATACAACCTATACAAAAAGCATAGATTAAAGAAGGTGAAGCAAATTACAATATTTTTGGCACTACAAGAGTAGAAATTCATAACTTTGTCAAAGGAAAAGAGGAAAGGGGTGGAGGAACTCTTGGTATTCACAGGAAACTTGAAAATGATAAGTTTAAACTGATTCTAAGGGACCATTTATTTATAGCCGTTTTGAGATGACATCGTTTTGGGACCTCTTGTTGTCTGCCTCAGTTGTTGTGATGTCACATATATATCGCTTAAGTCGACAAATGACCGACTCTGTAGCAACATGGCAGGAGTAAGTGGGCCAAAATATTTAAACCCACTAGCATAACAAATGAGCCCGCCAAGGGCCAATATGAATAATTTCATCCCTAAAACACTAAAATATGGCACCATAATATTTTTTGGCTGTGTGAACCATTTTTGTCCACCACCAAAGGAAATGGTCGGTGAACAATTTGAATATATTTAAAACATTGGTGAACACAAATATTAATTTTCTATTTTAAGAATGATTCAAACAAATTAATCATTAGACACAAGTCTTGCATAGTTTTATATATGATCGTAACATAATTTTTTTGTTTTATATGGTAGGTTAAATATTAATGATTCACTAACATAAAAATAACATTCAACAAATAGATTCAAGATTAAATTAGATAACATCATATTCAACAAAATAGTCTTAATGTTACTGATGTTTGTCAGAATTTGTTACAAATTCTCAGTACTAATAGAGTAGGATGATGACATTGAATATCATAGGTGCAGAACCATTAACCAACTAGAAGTAGACCGTGACCCCAACCTTCAGGTCCTCCGCATGAAGGAACTCATTAAAACCCTTTAGGGCCAGGGTTTTTAGCTTCATGTTCCCCAAGTAGTGCATGCAATACTCTCTTTCGCGGTACCTCAAGATAACATGCATCTTGAACTTTGGTAGGAGCGGCTTGATTTGGGTGGGATGTACTAAATCATAAACAGAAAACCACAGTTAGTATATATGAAAATAATTTAGAGAAAATCTCAATTGAAAATAAAATACATGTGTAAAAGGGAAGCACTTACCAAAATTTAAATGAACTGAAGTTCGTCTAGGTTAACGTACGTGCGAAATGCGGTATGCTATTGCTGAATGAAGTCAACACACGGTCCTCATCCGAATCACTATAGAATTGCATTTGGTCAGTAAAATTAGTAATAATTAAATAATAATATTAATGAATTTACGTTCTAAACAAAATATCTCTCACCTTAATTGGTACACTACTACTTGAAACTTCGCCGCCAGCCACGATTCCTGAAAATCATATTGTCACCGATGAAATGTACAATGATAGATAGAAATTGGTCCGATTGAAATCAGTTCAATTAATCGTTTGAGTAGAAATGTATATGCGACGTCACAAATCGGTCGGTATAACCGATTGGTTAACCGAGATAAGTACGAAATCTCATTCAAAGACAAAGAGAAAAACTATGAATGTGCGAAGTCGTACGTCAATCGCATAGACCAAAGTGGGAATGAATGCCGAGCGACGTCATATAAAAACCTGGTAGCAACGTAAAAAATTGTAGAAAATTGAAGAATTTACAGGTTCTAAACAAATGTAAGAGACACAAAATCGAACGAAAAGATAGGAATGAAATGTTTAAACCCTAGAACCCTAATCCATAGGAAATTCGAAATAAACAACTTAGAACACATAATTCACACACCATATACACAACAATGTCTATGAAAAATACGAAATTGAAAGAAATGTAAAGAATCAAGAAACCATACATTTGAGAAAAAATGGTTGCAGGACTGTTGGAATTTAAGGGAAAGTTAAAAGTTTGAAATGATTTAGAGCCCTTGTAAAATCCGCTTGGCTAGTACGACGTTGAACCTTAATCGACCCTACCGACATAAGAGCTGACATGTGACTGACGTCGGTAACTCTAATTTTGGCCTCCATCATTTCAGCCCACTAGCATAGCAAATGGGCCCTAATTTGACTAAAAATTATCATTGGCCTTAATAAAGCTTTATAGTATATTAGAAATACTTACTGAATTTTATAATTGTCCATGAACTTTATTAATGTCCGGTTCGATCGGAATCGATTTTACCACACCCGGTGAACTTTTTAGTTTTTACACTCTGGTCTCTCCAAAAGAGTGGGAAAGGGCGAAATGCAAAATTGTAAATTCCAAATTTCCAAATCTAGGAATCAACGAACCAGGGTATTCGTCCCTCATTTTTAGTAGTATTAATTCCATCAATACCGTTACAATTAGTGCTAGAAAGATGATAATTTTCACCACATGGAATCACGCGAAATTACATATCCTTGAATATTTATGAATTAATAAGATAATGAAACTTCAGACATCAATTTTTTGTAAGGACTAGTACGTGGTCTAGAGTAAATTATGGATGGTCACTTATAAGTACGAAAAGGTTAATTGGAAGATCTTGGCTGGGAAGTCTTCGTGGGATCATGCCTATTTATCTTCGGGGATCATAAGTTCGACTGAGGATGGTAAAGGTTTGGAATAGCTTTTTGGACCGCGGGTGAACTTTTAAATTTTTGCACTTAGGTCCCTCCCGAATGTGGGAGAAGTGGAAATTCAAAATTGGAGATGCCCTAATCTAATTCACATTGTTAGGACCAAGATGTTCCAATTTAGGCATGAACGGATCAATGGAACGGGCCCAAATCATTCAAAGGCAGTATATGAAGAAACTTTGCAAAAATTACACCATGGGCCAAACTTTTTTGCATGTTCACTACGTGTCAGAACTCTATGCCCGCCCTTAAGGTCAAATGTTTGATGTGGAGATTATGCGTACTGTCTAAGAGGGACGCAAAATGGGGTAATCATCTGTCACTTGCATTATTATGGGAACGATAATTTCCATTTCATAGAATCACGTGAAATTTCTTATTCTTGGTTTTTTATGCAAAATAAATATAATAAAATTCCGTCCATCATATTTTAGAAAGCGCTTGTACGCGGTCTAGATTAAATTGTAGATGATTACTTATAAGGGTAAAGTGCCAATATAACCCTACCTACTTGACATAAGTTCAGTATAACCCTCAGATAATTTTTAGTGCAAAAATAACCCTAACTAGTTAATGTAAGTACCAATATAACCCTCAGACCCCATTTCCGGCGTTTACTTTCATTTGCCGGCATTGACGTATGTAAAATGTCCAAAATACCCTAAGTGTTAAAATATGAATTTGAGTTTGCCAGACCGCTACCGGCCGCTACCACCAGTCATCGTCGGACCACCACCTGCCGCCGCATGGCCACTGCCGGACCACTACCGGCCACTGCCGGACCGCCGATAGGGTTATATTAGCACATTCTTAAAACTTATAGGGTTATATCAGCACATTCTTAAAACTTATAGG
>JAULKK010010399.1:0-10245 GCA_032355705.1 Rubia peregrina
GGATTTCACCGAACTGCGTAACCAAGTTGTGTGTCTCGTGTTTATTTATTTTACATACTTGGTTAAGTTAGACTATGCTAGAACATAGGATTACTAGTTCAGCTAAAACGGTAAAACCAAATTTTCAAATCTATTCTAAATACAAGTAATATTCACATAATATTCCTTAATACTCCAACTCAAGTTGAAGCATGGGGATCAGTAATGCCCAACTTTCCAAGTAGTGAGTGAAACTGAGTAAATCCGAGAACCTTGGTAAACAAATCCGTAGGTTGATTAGAAGTGTAGATATGATGAGTAATAATAGTGCCAGACTGTACATGATCACAGATGAAATGACAATCAACCTCAATGTGCTTTGTACATTCATTGAAAATCGGATTTGCCTCAATGTGTATAGCAGATTGACAGCGCAAAATAGTCGCATTGGGGCAGAATGAACAACGCTGGACTTACTCCCAAAGCAAAGACTTAAGCCATAATAACTCACAACAAGTGACTACTATTGCACGATACTCCACTTCAGTAGAAAAATGAGAAACTGTAGGTTGCTTCTTAGTCTTCCTTGAAGCTGGAGAATCATCAATCATCACAAAATATCCAAAAAGAGAACGTCGTGTGATGGGACAAGTAGCCCAGTTAGAATCACAAAACGCAGTCAGCAGTAAAGAACTACGTGAAGATAGAAATAAACACTGACCATGATGACTCTTCAAATAGTGTAGAACCCGGAGAGCATCTTGCCAATGAGAAACTCAAGGAGACTTCATAAACTGAGCAAGCGTATGAATCAAATAACTAAGCTTAAGATGGATAATGGTAAGATAAATGAGACAACCAACCAGGCGCCTATACTACTCAGGATCATCGTCGAGTGACGTGTAAGACCATGTTGTTGCGAGAAACCCACTTACAGCTAATTGCAGCCTTACCCGGAGGAAGATAAGTCATCGTCCAAGTCTTATTGAGCTCAAGAGCATCGATCTCACTATCCATAGCGTCACGCCAATGAGCATGCTTTAACGCCTTAAAGTAAGTGATGGGATATGCACCAGACATCACCGCACCAAAAATATAGAATGCATACTAGAAAATTTATTGCAATTTACATAATCAGTTAAAGAATAGAGAACACCTGAGGATAGTAATAGCACAAGAGTGATCATAGCAGTGGGTTGGGAGGGGGGGTTTAACAACAATTATGGAGTATACATGGTCATTTAGGTAAGCACTCTAACGAGAAGGTGGTAGATTGGTCGTAAGTGGCGGCGTCGGTGAAGTAACCGGTGATGGGTCCTGGGCATTCAGTGGTGGAGTGGCCGCTGAAGGCGGAGGTGAAGCTGTGGTAGTGGCAGACAGCACTACCACTGTCAGGAAAGCTGATGGCAGCTCAAGCCAGTGATCGGTGTCCGAAGCTGACGGATGAACCGGTGGCATAGCAGAAGCCAGCAGCGGTTGAGGTGAGGCCGCAACATGGGTGATGACTGGCTGCAAATTGGCAGCGCCGCTGGGTGTCACTGATGAATCCGACATCGGAGAGTCATCAAACTAAGTATCGATTTGTGACTTTGCAGGCTGAACAGGTACCAATGGCACAACAAACGAAAATTTGCCTTCATAAAAATCAGCATCACAACTATTGAAGAAGGTGCATGATTCCAAATCATAAAGGCTATAACCTTTCTTGCAAGCTGGATACCCAAGAAAAATGCATCATTGAATTCTTGGAGCAAACTTGTCACGAAATCTGGGAATGTATAAGGCATAACACAAGCAACCAAAGCCTCACAAAAGCTTGTAGTTTGGAGTGCAACCACAGAGTAACCCAAATGGTGTGCATCCATTGAGTTTCTTTGTCAGCGTCCGGTTAATCAAATATGCAGTAGTGAGAACACATTCTCCTCCAAAAATTAATTAGCAAATTATCTTGAAAGTTCAAAGCAAGATCCACATTTAACAAATGAAGATGCCTTCTCTCTACACTACCATTTTGCGGTGGTGTATCAACCATGGAAGACTAAAACAGAATGCCTGATTAAGCAAAGTATGATCTCAAAGGTAAAAATTAAGTACTATTATCAAAAAAGACACGATGAATGGAGCGGCCAAACTAATTCTTGATCGAAGCACAAAATTCTAGAAACTAGAATCTAGATCACACTTAGCCACTAATAAATAAACCAAAATAGCTCAGGAATAATCATCAACTATAGTTAAAAAATAAAATTCACCACAAGAAAATGGTGAGCTATAAAGTCTCCAAACATCACAATGTATTAATTCAAACAAAGAACTAACATTTGAAGAACTCAAAGGAAAACTATGTCTAGTCTGTTTTGCTCTATGACACACAGAGCAAGGAACAAAAGTATTATCTGTGCTAAAATCAAGAGTAGGAACAGAAGACAACATTGTAAAAGATGGATGCCCAAGACATTAATGCCATAAATCAAATAAATATGCAGAAACTGAAGCAACTATCATAACTAACTGAGAGATATGAGATTGAATGTGTGTATCTAGTAGACAAAGCCAATAAACCCCCCCTTGCTGTTCACCCACGCCAATCATAGTCCTCGTACTAATTTTCTGTAAAATGCAATAATTTTACCAGTAAACAAAGCTAGATATTTCAAGGCAGATAACAATCTAGAGCACATGATAATAAATGGCATCGCAAGGTAGCTATAAAGAGAACATGAGTGGCAGACGATACAAATCCATCAAATAGTAGAACATTAATAGAATCGATAGCATTAGTAATATAAGTAAGAGAACCCTTGTCACCAGTCATGTGATATGAGGCTCAGGAATCAAGTATCCACGATAAAGTAGACTTACCTTATCCATGGTCAGAAATAGAATTGAACTAATTGAATAACGGTAGAGTCGTACTCCACTGGTAGTCCGACAGAGTAAAAAAATCAAAACAAGAAGGAGTGCCAGAGGCGATGTCACCATGCCAAAAAATGGTGACTGAGAGCAGTGCGGCGTGGCGTGGCACGGTGGTACATGCAACTGGAATGCCGGGTGCAATGGTAAATGACAGAGATGACTCTGTGTTCTTGGCGCGATTGCTTTGTCCCTCATTTGTGTGAGCCATTCTGGATAGCCTGTGAGCTTGAAATAGGTAGCTTTGTCGTGACCCTTGCGATGACAATGCGTACAATTGAGAATCTAGCGTTCAGCTACAGTGAGAATTCCAGGAAGAGATCCTGAAGGTGGTGGGCGACGAGCATCCAATCCCATGGAATCAGTTGAAGAATTGCGAGACTGAATGACAGTTTTTTTATTCTCTTCCAGAGACGTAAAGGCATACACATGCGCGACGGATGGTCGTGGTTCTTGAGTCATGACATTAGATCCTAAGGTGTGATAGCCTTCATCTAAACTGAGGAGATATTAATAAATCCTCTCTTTCTCAAGATCATGGAAGTCAGCAACAACATGGTTACATGAGCACAATGGTTTACAAGCTTCACAGGAACAAGCCCAAGGAGGTTGAAGAAAGTTGCAGTCATTATACAGCTTCTTGAGTTTGATAAAATAAATGGATATAGTATGACTATTCAAACAACTATTGTGTGTATCATTATGCATCTACATAATTTTTGGACCATTACTAAGAGAAAAACGTCCAACAAGATCACTCCACAGCTCCTTAGAAGGGGAAAAATAATTCGTAATAGATCGTAAAATTGGATCAACAGTCTGCGAGATCCGGAAAACAAGGGTTGCATTCACTCCAGGCCAATCATCATCATTAGGATCACCAGCCGGGGATTTAGTAACGGTTCCATCAATGAAACCAATATTCTTCTTAGCAAGAAAAACACTACAAATTGCAGTAGTCCATCCAAGGTAATTTTCTTCACCTTTCAATACGATGAGATACATGACCAAACTGGGACCAAGGTAGTATGGAGAGTTCATAGATCGATCAATAGGTATGGACTGCCCAATGGCAGATTTCAATTGCAACTGATTGAGTAAATCTGCAATAACATCGGTGGCATTGAGATTCTGTAGCTTGTTAGCCTTAGCTTCGACAGTGATACGAGCATGTTCTACAGCATCACAGGCGGATTCAGAATCAGGATTTGACATAGTAGCGGGATCAAATCAGATTTTTGGCAGAAAATTGGGTCCGTGGGAGGATGCGATGTCATATGGAGGACCAATCGGCAGCACGTGTGAAAGCGACGGTGCTGAGATTGGCAGTTGAGGCACGTGGAGCAGATGACTGCACTAAATCAAAGCTGCAACAGCCGGAGAAGGGAAATGGTGGTTCAATAAGAATGTTAGTAGGCAAGGATCTGTGGGTGGCGGTGCATGGTGGACATGCCCGGACGGCGATGACGACGTTAGTGGGAAAATTTAGGACAAAAAAATTAGGATTTTAGATTTTGGAATTTTAGGTTCTGATACCATGCATAAAATAAGGGAGTAATGTTGCGATTGTATTCACGATGTGGGTTACAATATATAGAGGTACAAAAGACATATCAGAAAAGGAAAATGAATCTATTCTAAATACAAGGAATATTCACACAATATTCCTTAGTACCATCCTATATTTTTCTTATTTCCTGTCTGATCTCCTTCTCTCATTTTCCGTTGGTTTCCTATTTTCCTATCTGCTATGGCCGGCAATGAACTCCCCTATTATATATAGCTCAACATGATTCCGATCAAGCTTTAATAATTCAAATTTCTCCTCCAGAAATTCCATGCTCAAGTAGGGGTGTAAACGAAATAAGCCGAGATCGAGTAGTGGTGTGCTCAAGTAGGGGTGTAAACGAAATAAGCCGAGATCGAGCAGTGGTGTGTTCAAGCTCGAGCTTGAAAAAATTACTATGTTCGTGTTTGAGCTCGAGCTCGTTCGAGCCTAGAAAATTTATCTAGATCTCATGCTCTATTGTTTGTGATCTTCTCGAGCTCGGTTCGTACCTCAATCGAATTCGAGCTCGAGCGAGATCGTTGAGCTTGTTACCTTCGAACGAGCCAATATAACCCTCTAATTTATACAAAATTAAAAATTAAAAATAATATAGGTATATAGATATAGGATCGTGAAGCTCGACAAGTCTACCAAACAAGAATGAAGAAGCTCGAGCTCGCCTAATAATCGAGCTATCTAGATCTCGGTTCGTGTTCATTTAGCTCGAGTTCAAGTCAAGCTTTTGCTCAGCTCGTATTCCTTATCTCTCTAATCACATATATCTTTGATCTGAACCGCTACAACATGTGCCTTCATTTTCTACATCGAGAAGATCTTGTTATTCCTCTCCAACCAGACCTAATAGAAAGTAGCTATAGCAAGCATTAATTTTTTTTATTCCTTTTCAACTTGGCTTGTTATCAAAGCCATTTTTTCAAATCCCTCATATTGCTGCATATTCTGACTTGTAAAGCTTTTAGAATTTCCTGAGTATAAATACAATTTATGAAAAATTGATGAGCATATTCATACATAGTCACAAAGAGAACGAGATTGTAGACTCCCCAGAATACCAAAATTTTGCAATTTGTTAACAGTAGTAAGTTTCCCATTCAACGTCATCTAAAGAAAGAGCATTTGTTTAGGGTGTAACAATTTATGCCAAATAATTTTCCCCTTTGCTTTGATCTCACCTCCTACTTTCAACCTGTGATGTACTTCAGAAACTTTGAGATGTCCATCTTTGCTTCAGCAATCTTCAAGTTCTAAATGAATATTGGCTCTACAACA
This sequence comes from Rubia peregrina, assembly GCA_032355705.1. Classification (NCBI taxonomy): domain Eukaryota; kingdom Viridiplantae; phylum Streptophyta; class Magnoliopsida; order Gentianales; family Rubiaceae; genus Rubia; species Rubia peregrina. The sequence continues at coordinate 5,732 of JAULKK010010399.1, forward strand.
CTTTCCATACCCATCTTTAAGTATCTTTAATCTTCAATTCCCATATTTTCCTCCCTTTCATATAGTAAGCTTGAAGCCATTGAACCCACAAAATGTAATTTTTTTTTATCAATATCCCACAAATGCTGACATGATGTAGCCATATTCCATACTAAGGGATCCCTGATATCCATTCCACCATACTTTTCCCCCTACTCAAAACATCCCATGAAGCTGCACTAAAACCCTTTCATCTTTTTCTCTTCCCCACAAGTAACAAGTACAAATTTTCACTATCCTCTTGTTGATGCTTTCTGGTATTTTCATTATGCTTCCCCAATAGCCGGTGATACTCAAAAGTAAAAAATTAATTAACTGTAATTTCCCTGTGTGAGATAGATTCTTGGAACCCCGACTCCTAATTCTGTTCCCGATCTCATCCAACAAACTTTCACAATCAGATTTATCTCATTTCACATAAGATAAGGGCAATCCCAAATATTTCATGGGAAAATCTCCTTTAACAATTTGTAGACTAGTAGCCAAAACCAATATATCAGCCTCATCCATCTTTGAAAAATACATTTTGGATTTGTTAGCATGTATACTCAGACTTGATGTCTTCTAAAAATCAACCAAAATCTCTTTAACCCTCTCTATAGATTTTCTGTTAGCTCCACACAAAAAATCATCAGCACATAGTAGAGCATGCACCCCTACTTTTTTACATCTCGGATGGTATTCAATGAGTGTTAGACCAAGGGCTCTATTTAGCATCCTTGTCAAATATTCCATACACACAACAAATAGCAATGGGGAAATAGGATCACCCTGCTTCACTCATTTTCTAGCCTTGAATGATACAATGTAACTTCTATTTACTAATAAACAGAATGAAGATCTTTTTATGCATTTTCCAATCCATTGTATCATCTATTCCGGGAACTTCAATTCATACATCTATTACAACAAGAAATCCATTCCAACACTATCAAAAGCTTTGCTGATATCAAGTTCCAAAACACATCTAGGCTTCATAGACTCATTTTTATATCTATGCAATATTTCATGAGCTAGCAGCAGATTATGAGCTATATGTCTACCCTTAATAAAAGAAATTTGGTTAGCGCTTATTATACTAGGTAACACATGTCTCATTCTATTACATAAAATCTTAGTTATTATTTTATAAATTACAAAACAACAAGCAATAGATCTGTAATATGATGTTACCTGGGGTTGGGCTATTTTTGGCAGCATGATTATCACAACATCACTGAAACTGGCTGGGATGTTGTTTCCTCCAAATAATCCCTTCATTGATCCTATTACTTCATCTCCAATTATATCACAAGATTCCTCAAAAGTATGCTAGTATATCCGTCTTTACCAAGAATTTTGTTGGAATGTATGCTCTTTAATGCACTCGCAACTTCTTCAGTTTTGATTAGCTGAATCATACTGACTTGTTGTTGGACTACAATCACCCTTCCATATTTCACTATTTCTTTATCAATATTTCCTGTCCCAGTACTTGTCCCCACTTGATTTCTGAAACAGTTCACCAACTGCATTTTAATTTCCTCCTGATCGGTGAAGTCCACACCTCTCACTTTCATATTCACAGTGTTATTTTTGTACTGTTTTGCTTTGACTACAGAGTAAAATAGTTTCATAGGCCTATCACCTTCATTCAACGATCCTACTTTTGATTTTTGCCGATGAAACTTGTACTCTGCCTCTTGCAATATTTCCACAGTTCTCCTAGCACCCTGTTCTTTTTATTTGGTTCAACACAGAAGAAAAGGGTAAGAGTTTAGGTCATCCTGAGCTTTCCTCCAAACACTTACTATGATTTCTTATACTAATCTTGGTTCTTTAATATGATTTTTCTACCCCTTTGATTAATGTTTTGCCTACTCTGTTGTATACTGATATTGCTGCTCAATCTAAAAACCACAAGGCTTTTTTGAATAACTCGCAAGGATATAATACTTAGGGTGATATACATCTAGTCATGTTGTTTTTGCGGCTTCATATTTTAAATCTGGTGGCCACATGAGAGATCACGCACTGGCAGGGGCCATACGTGTAAGAGGCGAGTCTGGCCAATGTGCTGTCGTTGCGGCCGGTATTCTATCTGTGGCAATGGCAGGGTCTCTGGGCAGTCCTCTGGTGGTCGTGGACATGGTCTTTGGTGTCGTAAAATAGGTCATGATACTTCTCTTTTTTCCACCTAATTTGTGCCCCCCTTGAGTTCACTCATCTTTCCTAACAATTTCAGTCTTCCTTACAGACTGTCACTTCCGACTGGTATATTGATTTTAAGGCCTCTAATCACATGATTTCTTCTTCGTCTACCATTGAGAGTAACACACCTTGTACTGGTATGCTCGTGTCTTTATTGGTAATAGCAGCACCATCTCTATTTTTCTATTGGTGATTCAACACTTATACCTATTTTGTATTTGTATGATGTCTTGGTTGTTCCTGATATTACCAGGAATTTACTATCCGTTAGTAAGCTTACAAGAGATCTTGGTGTTCTAATCAATTTTTATGATCGTTCTATCGTTATTCGGCACAAAGTAACCAAGGCAGTCATGGGAAGAGGCCATAGTGAAATGGTTTCTATGAGATGGATCAAGGTGAAGAAGCTTTAGTTTCTTTTACTAAGGAAAATATAAAAAATGACCAATTTTTGAGTTGTGACATGCCCAATTAGGACATATGTCCAATAGTACCCTTTTTTTGTTAGTTAAAGATGGGGATTTATACGTTTGTATACCTGCACCCATGTGTTATGGCAAAAGGTCAAAATTTGTCTTTTTATTGATAACTCTAAACGAGCTAAGCATGTCCTTGACTTCATTCATCCATCACCAATTTTTATCTAGAAATGGTTTTTCTTACTGTGATCTTTTGTGGATGATCGCACGAGATTTATGTGGTTTTATCCCATTCGCCGGAAATAAGATTTTTTTTATGTTTACTTGCGATTTGATACTTTTGCAAAAAATTAGTGTTCTTATCGTATTAAGGTTTTTCAAAGTTATGTCAGCTTTGAATTCCTTAATATTTGGCTTTCACTCACTTTGACACGAAAGAGATCCATCATCAAATTTCTTGCCGCTACAAGCCCAAGCAGAATGGTCGTGCTGAACACAAGTATCACCATGTAGCTGAAATGAGCCTCACTATGATTTTCCATCTCACATGCCGCTATATTTTTGGGATGATGCTTTTACGACTGCCATCTACACCACCAATCGCCTCCCTACACAAGTTCTTGGTGGAGCCACACTGTATGGTATATTATTTGATCAGGTGCCTATATACTCTAACTTCCATCCCTTTTGTCGTAGAGAGTGTGTGTGTATATCATATATCCCTTTGTTCATTCCTATGCTGATCACAAGCTTTCGCCTCCCTTGTGTACTCACAGGTTATAGCTCTCTGTACAAGGGATTCAAGTGCCTATATATTACTTCCGGTCAGGTTTGCACTACTTGCCATGCTCGGTTTGATGAGACATGTTATCCATTTACTACTGCTGATTCAAGTTCTTCACCATCTACTTCTTCATACGTTTCCTCTTGTAATGATCTTGTGCTCCCTGATGCGTCTCTGAGGCTCTTCCTTCATTGGCTTCAGCTCCATGTTTTATCTGCTAGACTGATTTGCCTCCACATGTGTCAGACGTTGCCACTACCTTAGATTTTAATCTTGAGTTAGCATCGACTTCTCCCTTAGTCCCATATGGGTCTTCTTCGATCATGGCTACTTTTTCATCCGATGGTTCGCCTATTCCACCACCTACTCGGATTCTTTCTTTTTTAAAATAATTAATCGGGTTTATAGAGTTCCCGACCCTTTTATATTAATAATCAGTTTTTGCCGAAACTGGCTTACATCAAGCGATGTCCGAAGGCTTACATCCAAGCGTTGCCTGAAGGCTTATATCTAAGTGTTGCCCAAAGGCTTACAACCAAGCGATGCCCGAAGACTTACATACAAGCGATGCCCGAAGGCTTACATACAAGCGATGCCCAAAGGCTTACATACAAGCGATGCCTGAAGGCTTACATACAAGCGATGCCTGAAGGCTTACATTTGAGGAACTAAGTAGATATTACAGTTCTAAACTAAGGTCTCAAATGGCTAAAACAGAGAAACACAAAGGCACTAGTGGATAATACACTACTAAGCAAAGGCCAATGTGGCAACAAAGAAGAACATGTCAAGGATAAGTGGTTATCATTTGTTAACCATTAGTGTAGTCACATTAATACGACCCGAGATTACCATCAGGAGCAAATGCAATGAAGTATCAAATAGGTGCACACAAATTAGAGTGCGTAGAATTATCTCTAACTCGGCCCCAAAAGTTTAAATCTAATGGACCAAAGTCTACAAATTTGACTCAGAAAGAACATTATCACCAAAAATCCGTTTATTTAACGATTTTCACTTGGATTTCTCCTAACCATCTCTTTGGATGTCAAAGTTGAAGTCAATCAAATTTTTTCAGACTC
>JAULKK010010410.1:0-10245 GCA_032355705.1 Rubia peregrina
ATCAGAGTGTTTACCCCCCGGACACCGGGGGCATTGTCTTGCAGGTCGGACGCGATTCAAGGGATCACGACGAGAGGTTTCTATCGGTGGAAACACATTCATCAATTATCTCAGTATATCCGATCGGATTTTCATTTGGACCCACGAGTGAAGTGTTTGTCTTTTGTGCTTAGGTCCCTCCAAAAATCTTGGAATTATCAAAACAAAAAATTGGCGATTCCATATTAAAATTGAGTAATTTATTATCACAAAGGAGCAATTTGGACATGGTTGGGTGAGCAGAACACCTTCGAAATTGGAAATATAAAACATGTACAACATTTTGGCAAATTCCGGCTTTCCCAAAAGTGGGTGAAAACCTCGTCCATTGGTTTGAAACATTTGAATTTTTTCATTCTCTCATAAATTAAGGAATTTTATGCGTTCGAATTAATTTTGGCCATAATTAATTAGTGATGGTACATGTTGTAGAGTAAATCTTGGAATGCAGTGTCGATTTAGTGAAGGGAAATCATATTTATTTACCACTTTAAATTCAAAACAAATACTTTATGAAATTAGATTAAATTGATAATAATAATATGTTTTCATCATATTTGTTAAAAAAAATTAATCCCCCTACATAGCTCAAGATAAAGAAAAAGAAAGCGAGAAAGCAGAACACAAATTTTTTGGGTACCTCCACGAATTTTCAATAAAATGCACGAATAATAACTAGCGAACAACTCTTCATCCAAAGTTCGTGCATATTCTGAGGTGGTCCCCACTTCGCCATGCCTAAAGTAAAGTGTTTTAAATATTCCTCAATTTTCAGCACCGGCAAAACATTGAAAAACCAGTATCTATACATGACTGAGCAGCTGCCTGCGGCTGTTTTACATCAATTATTACAAATATGTTTCCAACCTAAGAGCAAAGGTAACGAAAATATTCTAACTCTATAGTATAAAAAAAACCAGTGCAACCTGAATTTCAAGCAGCTGCCTAAGGCCGTATTACACAATTTTTCCACTGTTTTTCCTAATTCAAGAGTAGACACAAAAAAACTGTCTAAGTACACAACATCGGTCCAAACACAGGTGATGGATATGGAAAAATTGGTTCCTCGTACTGAACAAGCACATGCCTACGATTGCATTAAATTAATTTTTATTAATACATTTTCAACCCGAGAGCTAAAGAATTAAAATTTTACTAAGTACTCAACACCAATACCATTACCGGTGCTAAAAATGAAAAATACCAGTACCAGACTAGAAACAGAGTATATACTCTGTTTCTCAGAACCAGTTTTACAATGTAATCTGGCGATGAGTAATCCCCTTCCCAATCCTTTCAAAATATGAAACCGCACAAAAATACATTTCATATAAACTTAACCCCAATTAAAAATTTAATATGAAATATCAATATATTCATGGCTGGGTGGGTGATAACATAGGAAAGTGGGCGGAACACAAAATATCCATTTACCGCTCAAAAATGTTCATCCAATGCATCCCCAAATGACCACCTAGAAGAATTTCCCTAACCAAATGAATGACTAGATGAAACATTATCAAAGAAGGATGGATAAAAGTACTTCTCCAACTGGCATATCACGAAAACCACCTCCTACTCCAACACATCAAGTGCGTTCCTGATTATATTCTTACACCAAATGAAGTAGAATGAGAAACAAAGCTGCATAACGCTAAATCGCACATCCTCCTCCATAACACCATGAATGGAAATGGGAAACAATTCTTGCATCAGAACATGACAATCATGCAATTTCAAGGCGTTCAAACCAAATCATCATTCACAGAGAGACTAACATTAGAAGAGTATCTGGATGGTACCTTGATTCCATGGATGCACTCACAAACCGATCTCCTCTCATCCACTGAGAGATTGTACGGGACATGGGGGAGGTACATTCGCTTTCCCCTCACCTCTGGGCCTAGGTTCGACTGAATGCTAAGCTCCAACAAATCCACCTGCACATTCAAGCTGTCATTTGTCTTCCCAGGAATTTTGAGTAACGTACCAATAAAACTCTCGCACACATTCTCCTCAATGTGTATTACATCCAAACAGTGACGAACCTCCAAATGCTCCCAGTATGGTAAATCCAAGAAAACCGACCTTTTCTTCCAAGGACCTCTAACTGCTGCCCTCACTTTTTTCCTTCTTGCCAAGAACAATCTTCAATTGCATAACCTTGTTGTGGATGACAACCCCCTGTAATAGTCTTGGTACCTTCTAGACCTCCTTCCCCCCCCCCAAAACTTAAATGCATCCTAACGCAATTTATGCTTTATCGAGAGGAATTTTCGGTGACCCACATACACCATCTTCCGGCCATTTGTCAGTTGTTGGTAATCTAGGGGTTTTTACACACGGGACACGCCTTTTCCCTTCCACCACATAATCCAAATGTTACCTTATGCTGGAAAATCATTTATGGTACAAAAAAACATTTCCTTCAAATTGAACATTGATCCCTTGAAACCATCAATCACATCAACACCCACTAACCATAAAAACTTCAAATCTTCAATCAAAGGTGCCAAATACATATAAAAGTCATTTTTGGGCTGCTTTGGGCCTGAATTCAATAAAGGCATCAATGCGTATTTCCTCTTCATACACAAATACGGTGGAAGGTTGTATATGGAAAGCATCACCGGCCATGAAGAGTGTCTCGATGACATGTTTCCGAATGGGCTCATTCCGTCAGTACACAAATCTATCCTCAAGTTCCTTGGCTCACTGGAAAATTCCAGATACCTGTTATCCAATCTCTTCCATTGATCAGCATCAGCTGGATGACGAATCACATCATCTTGAAGACAACCCCCTTTGCAAGTACCACGTCATGTTCTTTGTATCAACCTTAGAATAATGGAAAGATACCACATGTACTTCGCTGGAACCCGTTTCCTTAATTTTACCACATCATCTCCGTCGACAAACACATTTCTCATTTTCTTGTAAAGTGACACATGGCATATGGGACAAGCCACTTCCTTTTCCCATTCAACCCTATACAACACACAATCATTGGGCCAAACATGTATTTTTAAAACTCTAATCCCATTGGACGAAGAATTATCTTCACCTCGTAGAGGTTGTTCGACATCCCGTTATTGGACAAAAGCTTGTTATTTAAGAACTTTAGCAACATGTTCTTGCTAGTGTGGCTCCATTTACCAACACCTTTCATATTAAACAATTCCATCAAACATGGCATCATCGTATCCTTCTTTTTGCAACAGGGATACAAAGGCATGCCCTTCTCACCTAAGAAATTAGACAAAATCTCGGGCCTCCCCCTAAATTCATTGACAACCTCCTCACACATGTCATCTAAATTTAAGTCTCTAAAATTCTCTCTATCACTATCGATAACCACCTTCGGCAGTGCATTGTCACTGTGAAAGGTCCAAAGAAAATAATCTTTTCCTAACCCTCTCCTAACCAGGTGAAGTTTCATGATGTCTCTATCACCGCTACGGTTATGATTCTTGCAATCACGACATAGACATAACACTCGCTTCACATGACCAAATGCGTGCTCTAAAAACTCCTCCACGGAATGAACACATTCTTTACTCAAACGACTAACGTCATAATACAAATTCTTACGCCTCCCCATTACACGTTCCATCTATACTAATTAACGAATGCACTACGGTTAAACTTCTACACACTCACAATAGCTATGCAATATTCTAAAAACTAAAAATCAATTTGGGAAACCATATGTACATCTCACATAACAACATTAAAACCGTACACAATAATTTCACATTCCTAAACAAAGTATTAATGACATCAAGAAATCTACAAAACAATAACATATCTTCCATGAATACAAGGATCAAGAACATGACCAAACACATAAAATATATGCATACCAACCATTTGTGCAATATTCCATCATTTATAACATGCCAAAAATGTAAAAACTAACCTTTGTGGGTCTTCGTGTAAGCATTCAATGTTAAAACCCTAAAAAGAAACACCATTAATGAGCTTCTCTCCCCAAATTTCCATTTTTACCCACCAATGAATAGGGCTAGGTGAGCATTAAATGCCCTTCCAGCACCGATTTCATACCTAAACACCAGTGAAAAAATTTCCACACCTCATTTCAGGCAGGTAATTGAGATTACAACACTAGTTTTTCCCAATTTAGCATACCGGTATTGGAGTTCATGCACAACAACAATCACTTTTTGTGGGACTAACATTATAACACCGGAATAATAGTTACCGGTGCTAAGAATTCAATAAGAGGCACCAGTTTCTCGCTCCAAACTGGTGATACCTATTTCCCTCCATTATTTTTCGAGCCAAAATTACTATGACTCACTTAAATACATTTCTAGCACCGGTCTATTTCACTTTTTCCATCACCTACCGGTGCTAAATATCATTGTCGGTACCAGTTTCATAACCAGTTACACAAATCCGATGCTGAGAATAGCCACTGGCACCTGTTTCCTTGAATTTTGAAAAACACCGGTGCCTCAAATATTGTCAGCATTGTATTATCTCCACCAGGGGAAGATACCGGTGCCTATGACCCTCTTTTCGAGTAGTGTGATGCAAAAGTACATGGTGAGATTGATATAACACAACCTCTTAGGGAAATAGTTTGTCTCGAGTTTAGGGATTCTATTTCTTGGCAATATATTGAGTATGAAGGCCTTCCAGTGTATATTTTGAAATGCCAAGCAAAGCAAGGGCTACGGCAAGGTGACCCCATTTCACCTCTGTTGTTTTTACTTTTTATGGAGTATATGTCCGTTAACAATAGGGGATTGTTGTCAAACCAGAGTTCAAATTTCACACGAATTGTGAGTTGCTGCACATAAAAAGTTTTAGTTTTACAGACGATGTGTTGTTGTTATCTAAGGGAGACAGTAATTTATTTAGGATTTTGATTAAAGCATACCACAATTTAAGGAGTCTACTAGGCTTAGAGTAGTAAAATACAATGAAAGGTTTATTTTGGAGGATTAAAAATGAACAGAAAATGGAGATAATTCAATTGATAGACTTTGAAGAAAGATAACTCCCATTTAGGTATATTGGCATTCCCCTGGTTAGTTGAAAATTGATTGTCTATATGCACCAAACGTTGATTGATAAAATTATTGAGAGAGTGAATCATTGGAGTGATAAACTTCTTTGTTATGTGGACAATATACAGTTGATTAGAAGTGTTATTTTTTATTTTGAATTGTTGGCTTCAGGCTTTTGTACTTCCTACAGAGGTGGTTAAGAACATTGAATATATTTGTATATCCTATATATGGTGGGCAATGAGATTGGGTCCGAGAAGGCTCCAATAGCTTGGGGGAAAAATGTAGAAATAGGAAAATTGGAGGGCTGGGACTTATTTTGTTTGCTGAGTGGAGCTTTCCTAGTGAATACAAGACAATCACGAACTTATGCAAGAAAACAGATAGGCTATGAATTCATTTGGTACACATATTTTACATAAAAGGCATGAAGGTCATGGATGTGCAGCTGCCCGATATCTCTTCATGGATTGTCAAAAGTTTTAACAATTGCAGGGAGAAAATATTGCATATGAAGAGCTGGAAGGAGCAAGAAAGAGAAATTAAGTATAGTATCCAAAGAGTTTATAACGAACCCAAGAATGATCAAGTGGCTATCCGGGAAAATATTTTCAAGTGGCTAAAGATAAAAAGGGATCCTAAGCAAAGGGATGTTTAATTACTTTGGCTAGTGGCGAAATATAAAGGGAAAGGGAGTAGGTTACAACTTTTGAAGATTGCAGTAGAAGAAGTTGTGTATTGAATATGGAGGAAGAGAAATGAGTTTTCTTTCAAGGGAAAAGTTAAGGCAATACAACAAACAAAGTTATAGAATGTGTGCTATATTTAGTTTGATTCAAGTCAAAGTTAAAAAAGCTATGTGGAAAGATTATGGTTCAGTGTGATTGATAGATTTTAATTGATGTAAAGGAGGTGATATATACGTTTTCATGTATTAAGTAATGAAAAGTTATTTCATTCCAAAAATAATAAAATTTACATTTAAATGTGAAAATATAAAAATATAGATTATTAATTTATTATGTAATTTAACAAATGCAGTGTATTAGTGAAAATATATTGTGAATTGTCCATACCTTAATGATAGCCCACGTGTTACGAGAGCTCCTCATACACAAGATCTTAAATAAATTGGTATAACGATTTGGACCATAATTAATTCTTCTTTGAAAATGTTTTAATAAGAATAATTCAACATTAATTCTAGAATAGACTATTTTTTTTGTACAAAATATATATCTAAAAGGATAATCAAATTATTCCTGTAACAAAAATGAAAAACCTTGCCTCCAAAACTTACAGGAGTTTTTATAGAGGAAAATGATGTGGAAATCAAAGATAACCTTCATGGGAAAAAATGAAGTTAAATTCATTCAAAGATTTTTCCCTTTTTTTAGATTAACCTTGATTGGATTTCAGTTATTTAGAATTAATATATATATATATATATACAAAGTTGACATTAATTTTCTTTGAATTCAAAAATTTTAGTTCATCAAATCTTATTTAAAATGTTTAATTGCTATGTATTTACAAAATTTGATGGTAGCATTAATTAACAAGGGTCGTTAAAGTAATTATACTTTAAAGAGCGTTACTCACACGTTACTCTTAAAATATTTTGAACGAGTCTTACAAATAAGTATGTAGTCACGTGTAATAAAGAAAAGGAGTTCAGAAAGGACAAATTAATAGTCAAGTAAAGAGGGGTATACCACATATTTAATGTTAGGATGAGATAAACCCACCATCATCAAGCCGTCCCTATTATTTTCGTTATAAAAAAACCCCCACTCTCTGAGAAAGCTTAAAAGGTTCTGACATTGAGATTAATTTTCTCGCATAAGTAGGGGGTTTTCTTTCATTTTGATTAGTGAACATGGATAAAAAGTCCTTGATTTTTGCAGGTGAACATAATTTTTGTTCAATTTTGAATGGAACCTCAACAACCACCTATCACATACATCCGCGGAGATATATATTTCTTTTTATTTTTTTTAGCTAGAAAGATATTGAATGATATTTATGGTATATATTTCATGTCGATACGCCGCTAGAGAAAATAAGCAAATAGTCCAATTTACAAAAGTTTGACATTTATATGTCATATTTACCTTTAGTTTATGTCAAAGTTTCACAAAATAAATGATCATTTATCTTGGAAAATTTTCAGATCATGATAACTGAACATGCATTTTCTAAGAATTTGTTTTCTCTAAGAATGTTAACATTTAAATTTCTCTTTCTTTTTTGTGCGGAAGGAGTTTTTTGTTGATTAGTTTCTTGTTTGATGAAGAATTATGTGTACACTATATTTTTAATTATATTAAAGTAATTGGTGCAAACTAATTTAGTGGATGTTACTTGTTTTATTCAATCGCTATATTATAGCCATGAAAATAAATTGAGAAATGGAGATGTGATTCAGTGCAAAAAGTGTGGTTGCTGCATCATGTACAAGAAACACATAAATCGAGGTACGTTTTTGGTAATACTTTTACTTTTTTCCTACATTTTGACTAAAATTTAGATATGTGGTAGAGTTTCACATTGTTGTTCTTAATTGGTAAAATGGTTAGCTAAAAGAATCACATGTTATTCTAGAGATTTGTTGTTCCCATTGTTTTTAATTTGCTGGAAAATTTTAATTTGCAGGAACTTTATTCAATCCAAAAATGAGAATTGATCATCTCGGAGAACTTGTTCTCTGATTCACCGTTGACGAATATAAATGTCCAGAAGTCCGTTTGAGATGGACTTTGGTAGGCAAATATTCAAGTGGACGTCCAACCACGGAGAAGCTACGAATGGACTTTTATACAATGGGATTCAAAGGCAATATCAATGTCCGGGACAAGAGAGAGGTTTTTATCCACTTCCCTCTTATTCATGGTTATTACAGATGTTGGATGCTGCAACTTTCCTATCAGAAATCATCATATGATATTCTGAATATTTCATTTCACTTTGGGTAGGTGATTCATAATAAGAATTTACATCTGGTATAATTTCTGGTAAGGGACTTGAATATATTATTTTAGATACTTGGAAACTATTTTGAATAGCTGATGTTGATCTCCTAGATGGTTCACCAACATAATATCTAGGCTCTTCTCTTAATGATCTATAACTTGGAAATCTATTAGATCTTGATTTGTTAAATCTTATTAATACCTTATCATCATCTTGTTCTTCAATAGTTGATGATTTTGTTATCTTTTTATTCCTTTGCCTTATTAATGGTCTATCTACTATTATTTCTTCTGGAATAGTTATTTCTTCCCATTTTAATAACTTTGGTGTTTCTATCGTAGTATTATCTGATTCTGATATTATAAATATTGACTCATCTCTATGAGTAGGGTCTAATTTTAAAGCTACTGGTATAGTTGTTTTCATCAATTTAAAATATACTCTATAAACTAGTACAAATTGATCTGAATTTTCAACAATCTTATTTCCTTTTAATTGAATATCTAATTTTAAGGAATCCAATATATTCTGATCTGTTAAGCTTACTGAGTAATTTGGAATACAATTGAATCTGATTGTTCCATTACATATATTAGTTTGGATCATTGCTAATAAAGAGTCTTCATATTTTATTAGTCTATCATCTCTAAGTGCCATAAATATAGGAGTATCAATTCCTAATATTATTAAAGGACGTAAGGCTATTTGAATTAAACCAAAATGAAGAAATTTATATCCTTGCATTAAATAGTGACTAATTACCTTTTCTGATAATAATCTAGTTGATTGAAACTCTTGGTTAACTGGTATAATTTCTTCATGTATTTTAATAGCATATGCTTTATTCAATTCAAGTATTCCTTTCTTATATATTGTATTAACATCTTGTCCTGGTAATATTTACTGTAATTTATGACTCTGTGATATGCTATAAGTAGATGAAGAGGATGCAGATGCATTCCTAAAACCTGATTCACCGAATAAGAATTTTCTAACTCTTTTGGTCATCTTAACTTATGTAGGGATTATTAACCTTTCCTTTAGTTCTAGAGGCTGTATACACCTATCGAGACCATATCTATACCTTGTCGGGACCACCTTATCACTCGGGCTGACCAAACGGTCTTACTTGGCTCCAGGTACTGACCAAGCGCTAGATGCATGTCTCCTAAAACCTTAGTTAGGTTAATAACTCATGATAAGTTTTTATGTTCAAAAGAGATTTTCAAATTCATTAAAATCTATGAGAGTACATATACATGGCTCTGATACCAACATTCAGGTACTTGATAATGCATTTTATTATCCTAATGCATATATTAAGTAATCTAATAACAACCAACATTCAGGTACTTGATAATGCAATTTATTATCCTAATGCATATATTAAGTAATCTAATAACATTATTTGGAATAATTAAAAATAAATTAATCATGAACATAAATAAATAACTAAAACAAATAACTAATGATTTAAACATTATGAACAAATAACTAATGATTATGCAATGTTTAAACAGTTATATCGGAATAGTAGAAAAATACCGGAATAGTAAAACTGATATAAAGATTAAGATAATCAAAACTGAAATAATACCTTTAATTGATTTTTAATTTAATACAATTGGAGGCTTGGGTTCATAATCCTGATCTATAAAACTAATTAAACTGTGGTAGGTTCTTTCAGAATGTAGATTGTGGAGATTTGAGAGTATAAAGCAAGGCTGATTTAAGCGTGCTTTGAATTGAAATATAACTGCCTATTTATAACCAAATTCTATGCTATTACATTTGCTTGAAATCCGGATTTGAAGTCCAGTACTTGTAACCGACTGCTACCATCGGTTGCTGAATGGAATTTGGTGGTGTTTGGGACCCACCACTGAGATCTTGTTGCCTTGAATAATTGAAATGAGCGGTGTCTGAGACCTACCACCGGCTGCTGAATGAAATTTAGTGGTGGTTGGGACCAATCACTGAGATATCCTGCCGGCTTGAATACTTGGTTTGAATAATGGAGGCATTGGCCTCTTGGCTTACATCACTTTAATCATTGAATGGATCTTGGCCCATTGAGCCATCAAATGGGTCTTCTTCCAATTTATTTTCTACTTCTTTAATTATTTCTTTCTTCTTCATTTTCTTGTACATAGCATACATTTTTTGAAATTCTTCATCTTCATCATTGTCTTCTGTT
>JAULKK010010421.1:0-10245 GCA_032355705.1 Rubia peregrina
TTAGCTAACGTCAAACATTTTTATTCTTATTTTTATATATTATGTCAATAAAGGTTGATAATTGATTAATTTAAATCCACTTAGATATTAGTTAAAATCAACAAAAGAAGTAAATAATTTTAAAAGTTAAGCAAAATATAATTTAGCTTAGAGCGGCTGCGCACCTGTTTTTTTTTTTACATAGGCACCGGTTTTTTTAAAACGGTGCTAAATTTTGGCAATTTTTTTGAAATTCTTGGTGGAAAGAATGAATTTTAAAAGATGGCCACCGGGTTTTTTACACAGGCAACAATTTTTGAAAATCGGTGTTAAAATTTGGCAAATTTTAGGAAATTTTTGGTACTGATTTTCAAAAACCCGATGGCTATGTAAAATAACCGGTGCCAAAAAACCGGTGCCGGAGGGGTGTTTTTGTGGTAGTGTTTAGGCCCAACCCAATACTTGACCATGACTAAACAAAGAAGAAATACATAATGATTTGGCCCAATGTTCACATCACTAACGAACCGAGAAAGGTGGAGCCTTGTTTGAAAGACTCGGCCACGAACTGATAAAAACATAACCATGTTTGAAGGTTTAACCGTGAAACGAGATTGTAAGAACCATGATGCAACCCACGATCTTAGACGCTGACAATACAGAACCACGATCGTGGACATCAATAAATACAAGGAGAGAAACAGTGAATAAGGTAAGTGAGCCTAAACTGACAAATTCTAGTTCTCTAAGGAAAAGACTGACTTGATCGTTGGGGTATTTTTCCCGGAATCACTTCCGGAATCTGTTTTGCAGGAGGAAAAACTACATGGTGAATTGTGGGTGTTTTTGTTTTACTTGGATATATTACCACATCATTTGACGCCGTCTGTGAGGAATCAATTTTTTTTCATTCTAAAGTCCTTCAAGTAAAGAATGGTGTTCACTAGAAGTGAGAAAAATCACAATCATCAGACACAAGAACAAAAGGCTGGATGCAACAAAAGCATGCATGCTAGCCAAGATCAAGCGTTCATCCCTAGTAGAGAAAGGGAACACAGTAAGGAAGATACATAGGATGATAAGGAGGGAGAAGAATCTCCTAACACAAACCAAGAAAAAGAAAGACAAGCGTTCGCTCTAAGAGGCGAATAGGGAAAGTCTGTAAAATTAATTTTTAGCCACTCTAAAGTTGAAATCCATGAAGATAAGAAAAAAATGTCAACTGCAGGAAAGCCTTAAGTACAAGGATGAGTTAAGGGGGATCGTGGCAGACGATGATGCAGATAAATCACCGTTGGCACCGCATCTTTGTGATTCTAAGATTCCAAAGGCCTTCAAGTTATCTTTGCATGTTAAAATCTACGATGGAACCACAGACCTGGAGGAATTCTTGCATTCCTATCACAAAAGCATGATATTTCGTGATGTGGATATAGAGTTGGTGTGCAAAGTTTTCCTTATCTTCTTATCGGGAGGAACAATCACATGGTACGAACACTTACTGGGTGGAAGCATTAAATCTTGGGCACAATTGTCAGATCTATTTTCGGGGAGCTTCTACCAGAAGCAGAAGTTCACAAAAACAATAGCGGACTAAACAACATAGCTCAACAAAATGATGAAAGTCTCAGAGAAAAATCATAATTGGTTCGTCATTGAAAGTTTGCAGATGCGAGACCAATCATTCCAAAACTTGTTGGGTGCATTAACAGGGGCATGCTATCAGGAGAATTTTATAAGGAACTTTAAAAACACATGCTCGAAAACATAATAGATTTTCAAAAGATTATCGAACAATATGTGCGAATTGAAGAGGAGCATAATCGCACGATGGAGCAGGAGCGAGGTGAGAAAAGAATAATGGAGGTTGCACAAAGAAGTTTCGTAAAGAAAGGGAAAGGAAATACTCCTTTCAAAGGAAGAGAATCAAGAATGCAGGTGACATCGTTCGAAGAGGCACCTCTGACAAAAGCGCAAAAAAGAAATATTGCAGGCGAACAGAGAGTTATTCCGTGAACCTGGTTGCACCTACAGAAAAGATATCCAAATAATATTATTGTGCCTTTCACAAAGATCATGGTCTTGGAATTAAGTATTGCAGTGATTTGAGAAGACAAATGAAGATAATTTGAGGAATGGTCATTTGAGCCAGTACAGGAGAGGAGATGGAGGAACAAGAACCAAAAGATGAAAACAATGGTAGATTAAGAAGAAGAAATCGCGAGTGAGATTCTAGAAAGAATAATTGTATTAATACATAGAACAACGCAATCTCTATCAAATAGCATATGGAAAGCAAAAGCTAGGTATCTGCCACCACAAGAGCCTATTGACAAAAGACTTCGCTCAGATGAAGCAATCACACTTAGCAAAGAGGATGTAGTTCCCAATTCTTTACCTAATAATGACCCAATGGTCATCATCGCTAAGATTGGAAATGTTCATAGGGTGTTTGTGGATGATGGCAGTGCAGTCGAAATTTTATTTGTGAATTTCTTCGATAAGTTAAGGTTCAAGCAAATTGACTTAAATAATTCCACATCCTGTCTTATAGGATTCACAGAATGGGAAAAAACACCATTGGGCAACATACAACTGCTCGTTACAATATGTGAAAATGATAGAAATGGCACTATCATGTGTGATTTGGTGGTTATGAATGCACCAAGTCCATTTAACGCTATCATTGGCAGGTCTTGGATGAATATAACAAAGGAAATATGGTCTCCATACCATTTGGTAATGAAGTTCCTGGCTCCAACAAGAATAGCAATGATAAGAGGGAAGTAGTGAATAGCCAGACAATGTATGCTTATTACAATGAAAGCAGGAAAGATGTAACGCAAACAAAAATGGTTAACACCATTTTGGATAGCAAATTGATCAAGCAATCAGATCCTCCAGTAGATTACTGAAGTGGCCATTCCGGATGACGAAGACACCTCTAAGTGTGTCAAAATTTGAAAACATCTTTCAAGCCTTGAGAAAGAGAAAGTTATACAAATCCTACAAATTGACAAAGATACATTCGCATGGAGCATACAGAACATGGGAGGAGTTAATCCAACAATTTCTACCCAATTCCTAAATATCAGTGACTCCGTCAAACCAATCAAGCAAAAGTAGCAAAGTTTCGCTAGTGACAGATAGAAGACCATCAAAGAGGAAGTGACAACATTACTCCAGGCGGGAATTTTGAATGAAGTGATCTATCCCAAATGGTTAGCAAATCTATTAATGGTGAAGAAGGAAAACATGGTTGACGAATGTGCATAGACTTCAGTGATCTAAATAAGGCATGCCCAAAGAACTGTTATCATTTGCCTAAAATTGATCCATTAGTCAAAGCAATTTCAGGATACGAGGTTCTAGCCTTCTTGGATGCGTACAAGGGATATCACAAGATATTGATGAACCCATAACAATAAAAAAAAATGGCCATCATAACAAGCTTCAGAATATTTTGCTATGTAAAGATGTCATTTGGCCTAAAGAATGTAGGAGTAACATATCAAAGAGTAGTCGATAATGCATTCGGTAATCAAATAGGGAGAAATGTGGAGGCATATGTTGATGACATGGTGATTAAAAACAAAATGGTATGCAAATTCGCGCAAGACTTGAAGGAACATTGGATACACTAAGTGCAATTGGAATGAAGCTTAATCCCAAGAAATGCATAATTGGAGTAGGTGCAGGATAGTTCTTAGGATACAAAGTGTCCTCTTAGGGGATTGAATCTAACCTAGAGAAGATACAAGCCATATTTGACCTTCCTCAACCACGAACAGTTAAGGAAGTACAAATATTAATAGGATCCTTAGCATCGCTTAGTAGGTTTGTTCCAAAAACAGTTGAGAAACACTTCCCACTCTTTAAAGTCTCGAAGAAGGCCGAAGATTTTAGCTAGAATAATGAAAGTCAGAGAGCATATGAGTCTTTGAAGGAACAACTTCAAGCATTATGAACGCTAAAGTCACCATTCTCCAGAGAAACCCTATATCTGTACCTGGCCGTTTCAATAAAATGCAGTAAACTCAATTATGGTGTGTAAAGAAGGCAAAAAAAACCAGTAACCGTGTACTACACTAGTAGATTACTACAAAATGCAGAATAGGCGTACTTGCCAGTTGAAAAGTTAACTTTAGCTTTGGTATATTCAACAAGGAGACTAGGAACCTATTTTCACGGGGCATGAGATCGTCGTCTATACTGATTTTCCAATTGGGAATATCCTGAGTAAGCCAGAATCATCTAGAAGAATGACCAAATGGGTTCTTTAATTGGGACAGTATGAGATCCATTTTCAACCACGAACTACAATCAAAGCACATGCCTTGGAATATTTCATTGTAGAGATGAAGGAAAAAAATCATAGTATCAATAAGGGAAAATCCAAGTGGGTTGACATGGCATGGAATCTGTTTGTTGATGGAGCATCCAGCAAAGAAGGATGCGGCGCATGACTACTTCTAGTCGATCCGAAGGAAGAAGAGCAGAAATATTCACTTCGATTCGACTTTCCACTCACCAATAATGAAGCTAAATATGAGGCTTTAATATGTGGCTTAGATCTTGCAATCAAAATGAAGGTCAAGAGCATCAAGGCATTTAGTGATTCACATATAGTGGTTCGGTAAGTGCGAGGAGACTATAAAGTGCGAGAAGAGCAGTTGGTAAAGTATTTAGGAAAAAATTTGTCAGCTCATTGCCCAACTTGAATACTTTGATATTCAACATGCACCAAAGGATGAGAACATAAAAGTACACACGTTGAGCAAACTAGCGGCAATTGGATTTGATTCGGGCACAAGGATGTTAGGGTGGAAGTCATCCCAGTCAAAAGTACGGTTACCACAACTGTGTCAATAGTAAAAACTAAAGAAGTAAGATGGATGACACCACTGATAGATTACTTTGCAAAAGGTAAGTTTCCTGCAGATAAGATACAAGCCAGAAAATTGGAGTTGTGATCTCACAACTACGCCTATGAAGTAGGAACCTTATAAAAGAAGTTTCTTGATTCCATGGATAAAGTTTATAGGTCCATTTCAAGCAGGGAAAATCCTACTAGAACTGCATGAAGAATTGTGTGGAGCGCATCAAGGCTCTAGAAAATTGCAAATAAGATAATTCAAGCAAGATACCATTGACCGAGTATGTTCAACGATGCGTACAACTTTGAGCTCAAATGTAAAATTTGCCAGATCAACGCTCCGATAATGCACAAACCACAGGATACTTTAATAGGAATAGATGAAACTTGTCCATTCGATAAATGGGAAATCCATCTTGTTGAACCTTTTCCAAATGGTACTGGAAATGCAAGATTTATAAGGGTGGTGATTGACCACTTCACCAAATAGGTGGAAGTGAAGCCATTGGGAAGAGGAACAACAGAGGTAACAAGAAAGTTCATCTGGAAGAATATGGTTTGTCGCTTCGGGGTGCCACAAACTATCTTCACAGACAATGACACACAATTCACTAGCGAAGTTTTTACTGAATGGTGCTCAAAATTAGGGATTACACAGAAGTTCCTTTTTGTAGCTCACCCTCAAGCAAATGGACAGTTAGAAGTCACCAACAGGACTATAGTTCAGGGTATACAAAAAATATTGGAAGGGAAATGAACTAGTTGGGTGGACAAAATACCTAATACCCGGTCATATAGAACAACTATTCGACAACCAATAGGAGTTACGCCATATAGTCTAGTCTATGGCCATGAGGCAATAGTAACGGTGGAAATTGGGAACTGGAGCCTTCGAATACAAGTATACAAGGAGGACGATGATACCGAAATAATGAGGTTATACCTAGATGAAGTTGAAGAAAAAAGACAACATGCAACGATCACAGAGGTGAAGTACAAGGAGAAGGTGGCTAGAGCATACAACCAGAAAGTCAAAGAAACGCAATTCCAAATTGGCGATCTTATGTTGCGGAAGAATAAAGAATGTTTAGCAGAGGAAAAGGGAAAGCTAAGCCCAAAGTGAGAAATCCCGTATAAGATAGTGAAAGTGCACCGATCGAACTGCCATGAGTTAGAAAGATTGGATTGCAGCAGTATCCCCAATACTTGGCATGTGATCAACTTAAGAAAAATTCTACTTCAAGATCTAAGGTGGAGGATAGGAAAAATCCAGATTGTATAGGATCCATGAAATGATCTTGGTGTTATTTGAAACTTTGTGTACATGTTAACGGGAAATTATCACAGCCGTACATTAAAATCAAAAACCATCTTTTCAGGAAATTTTATATCATCTTCTTTATAATTTTGCAAGCTATAGATCTTGAGATTTCGTGAATGTACTTTTGCAAGCCATAGATCTTACATAAAGGCATATATGCCTACAAAAAACAGTGGCATAAACAAGCAATAGATCTTGTAGAGCGCAGAATACAGGTTCTCGAGTTACCATGCTATAGACCTTTGAACTTCGTAAACTTAACTAAGCAAGCTATAGATCTTGCAAAAAGGCAGATCACACAAATGCGACAAAAGCAAGAAATAGATCTTGCAAGTTCGCACAATACAAAAATTAAATTTTGTAAATTATAGATCTTGCAAAATAGGCAAACATGCCAGCAATGGAAACAACTATAAGCTATACAGCCTTGCATGGTGAAGGTTAAAAAACTTAAGCATGAGAGTAATAGATCTCTTAGATGCAAAAACAAACGAATAAGAGGAAATGGAAAACGCACAACACTTTGTGGTGATAGATAGATTAGAACCAAATTACAAAATACAAGTCAATATAAAAGCACTACTTCGAACATTCTGAAAAATAAACTAGTACATTGTATAGAACAATAAAAAGAAAACTATTGGCTCCTTGATGTGCGAGATGATCAAGACGACAAAGAACTGCTATAACAACGAGGTGGCCCAACTTCGCGATGAGATTGCTCAGCTTCGTGCTCATCAGCTAGGATATTGTCATAACGTAATTTCATGTATAAGTAGGTGGAATACAGAGTTACACCTCTTTGTTCCATATGATCAAAATGTTTGGCATATTATGCCTTATAATCAGTTATAGGGCCAAATTCCTTGTGGTCAAGCTGCACGTTCATAACATTAACAGTATCCTGATAACTCTTATTTTTAGCCATAAATTTTTTCAATTCGTCTTCTAGTTGGAGAATATGAGACCTAATAGTTTCAGATAAATTAATCCTCTGCCCTCCGATACTCATCGTGAGGTTCCCTCGACCACTAGAATCACGAGATATGATGGAAGGGCCTGAAGCTTATCCTTGTAGTTAACACAAGTTTGCTCAAGACGATGCACGCATGAGTCAAGATGATTGCACTTAGCATGAAGCTCTTCATTGTCACTACGAAGCTGAGTGTTAATGGCAAATTTTTCATCAAATCTACTTTGCCACCCAGCTGAACAAGAAGATGATCACACACATTCTGTTTTTTCTTCAATAGCTCCAATAGATCATCAATATGAGAACATTTCTTATTAATGATCAAGGTCTTTTGATGAGCTTCCCTAGCCTTTCTTGAAGTAAAAATCTTAGCTTCCTCCTGCTGACGAAGCATTCTAACCATGCTCAACTGTTGGATTCTAGATTGGAAAAACGATCAACATAAATAAGCTCAAAATATTCCTTGGATAGGGATTGACTAGTTTCTCCCAGTTCAATAGGACAAAATGAAGGAGATGACATAAACCCATGATGATCACAAAAATGAACATTAGATCCCAAATAGTCGAGATGTTTCAAAAACTTATGATTAACCAAAATATCAAAATCCTGCATAAAAATAAATGCGATGATAACTTGCAAAGTTATAAGTACGATCCAAAGTTAATACCCATAATAATACAAACAGTACAAACATACATCAAAATACCATTATCAATTACAAATAAAAATCCAGAGTACTAAGATCCATTCACATTAAAGGGGGAAACAGGCGAAGTCTGAAAAAGGGCATCAGAATCCTCCTTATTCACATTCCGAGCAAAGACCTCAGTGCTTGCATTGGCCTTAGTATTCACGTTGGCATCAGAATTAGCAGGAGACGCAAAAGTTGAGAACCGAAGGAAAGATCCTCAAAATATTCAACCTCACATTTCTTTAATTCAGCCACAAAAGGCAAAAAAGGAAGCCAAGCGAGGTGGGACAACCGGCATAAGGGTGACCACCATCGGAAACGCTACTGATAAACCCCTTGTTACGAATAGCTTTTTGTTGCTCAAACACTTTCTCAGACTTGGCTAGTTCAGGCAAATTCAGAGCCTTCACAATAGGGTTCAGTCTTCGCAGTTCGGCCAGAGCCTCATAGTACCCAACGTTGCGAGCGGAGTTAATTTCTTCAAACAAAGCATAGAAATACATCATCTTCACGAGTCAATCAACAAAAACCTAAGGGTACCCTGGTGAAACAGGACCAGTAGTCCCCATCTCCTTCAACTTGGAACACAACTTATCTGCTTCCTTCTCAGCATCCAAGGCGCACTCCTCAGCAGATTGTGCACGCTTTCCAGCGCTTCAAGAGAGATATTCAAAGCGGTTCACTTTGTTTTAGTGGCCTGTCATTTTTCTAGGAGTGAACCATCTCCTTTAGCAAACTTAGAAACTCATTCACTGATGAGCTGAAGACTCTCACCAACCTTATTTTCAAAAGTATGCAAATAAATATAGCAATTAGATATCGTAATAGGGAAACACAGAATCAAATCACATATAATCCTTAAAAACCCACGCGACAATGTAGATAGGGTAGCCCAAATATTTCCTTCTACCATTAAGTCATGGCTTTATGATGGGGGTTTAGAATGGCTAATACACTCCCTTTTCTTAAGAGGCTCAAAAAAGTATGAAGATCCACTTATTCGTTCCTTTTTCTTTCTTGTATGGGAAGTGTCATTTCTATTGCGAGTAGCGACCTCCCCCACCTTCTTTAGCGGTAGCCTCATAAGTTATTAGCTAGGAGTCAGCTTGATGACATTTTCCAGGAAGAAAAAGTTGCAGTGTTCTCATTGGGTTGAACAACCATAGCTTCGGGCTACTCATCTCCATCATTGGAGAAAAAGGATCTCTCAACGAAAAGCTTGGTTAAATCTAAATCTACAATTCAATATACAGAGTAAGTTAGAAAAACACACAGAGACAACAAGACAATGAGAGCAATAAGAGAAGAATAAGTAGGACAAGGAAAAACAAGAAAATAGTGACAAGAAAACACCTTTGTTCACAGTATCGAAATTGCAAAGGTACATCGAATGCTTGATGAGTGTTAATACAACCTCAGACTCAACATTAAGGCAAACCCCAGCCTTAGGAAGTTTTATTTTGGAACATTATAGTTCCAAACTGGAAAAACTTGTTGATTCCCATTACTAGCTTTTAGAAAGAAATTTTTTTACGCCACACACCACAATTATTAGAAAATCCACTGACGAACATGATAGTTAGAATGACTGGGTAAAAGGTGAATTCGGCAGACAAGTTTTTCACCTTGCAAAATAGATAAAGGCTACATAATAGGTCAATTGAAAAGGGACTTGAGCCACTTCACATACATGGTAGAAGACAATAAAAATTGAAACAGTCTTAGGGTGAAGCTGAGATAATCCGACCCGATAATGTGAGGGTAAGTCCAGAATATGCTGAGGTAAAGGAAAAACAAGTTCAAACTTAAGATAATCTAAGTACATGAGATAAAGTCAGAAGGAGAGGTGCAAAAACTTTCAAAAGGCTCATGGGCCCTAAGATCATAAGAAGATAAAAAAGGAAAAATATCCTTAATATTTTCCAAGTAGTAATCAGAAAGAATATTACTAACGGTAGAAGAACCAGTGGGATTGTCGAAATCCTCCCCGGAATTGACATTGTCAACATGAGCATCTTTACTGAAGATTAAAAAATATTAGAGGTATGCATTAAAGCAGTGAGAAATCCTAAAATCCAAATAAAACTATCAATCAGAAGTTACAGAAGGCAAAAATAGTATATCCCGACAAAAATTGAAGAAGAAACACAGAGCATACGTCGAAGAAAAGTAGAGACGAAAGAAACCAATCGGAGAATCCCTACATGTTAAAAAACAAAGCTACTGTAATAGAGACGATGCACAAGCACACAAGTATAAGAATCACCCTACAAAGAAGGAAGATTAGGA
The DNA here is from genome assembly GCA_032355705.1 of Rubia peregrina. NCBI lineage: Eukaryota > Viridiplantae > Streptophyta > Magnoliopsida > Gentianales > Rubiaceae > Rubia > Rubia peregrina. Next base: position 10,133 of record JAULKK010010421.1, read on the forward strand.
AAAGGAAAATTTACGGTTTGATGAAGAACGGCGAGGAACTGGAGCAATAAAGGAGACATGAAGAAAATGAAAAATACAAATGGGTAAAGAAATTTAATTTACAAAACTAAACA
>JAULKK010010430.1:0-10244 GCA_032355705.1 Rubia peregrina
TTGTTTTTGCTGGTTCCTTAGGCCTACACAGTTTCAATATGGAATCAGATTGCTTTTTGGCAATTGAAGCAATTAAATATCCTCTGAAAGCTCCCTGGATTTTGTTTGAGTTGGCGCATGAACTTCAAATGCTTTAAAAAAATAATGAAATCAAGCATACTTTAAGGCAAGGAAACAAAGTGGAAGACTACCTAGCAAGTTTAGTGGATAAAAATTCAGAAATTGAGATAATCTTAATAATAAAGGACATGGACCAAAGAGCTAGTGGCTTGTTGTACCTAGACAAACATAGAGTGCCTGACATTAGAGTGGATTAATGTTTCTTGATGCTACTCAGTTAATTTGTAATCTCCTACTGCAGGTTCAGGTGCATTTGGAATGCTGGAAATGGACCCAAGTCTTTTGCTCAAGTTCTCAGGAGAATTTATCAAGCTCTACCGGCAGCCTAAGCTGCAACTTCAATGAATCATCAAATGCTGATGTGCAAATTTCAGCGGTTCTACTCACGGGAACTTCATGCCTACATACCTCTCAGCTCAAGCAATCTTTGGGAGATACATCTGTGATTTCAGGGGATGCCTAGCCAAAGCGAGTAATTAACACGAGGGGTGGAGATTACCATCTTTGGAATCACATCTCCTAATCACATTTACGACATAGATGTTATCTCTTAAACTCTAGGTCTTATGTTTTCTTTCCACTTTCTTTTGAAGGCAACCCTGTTGCCTTGGCCATCTTATGGCTACAAACTTATGCTATATTTGATCTTACGGAAGGTTGGGGACTTAATAAATACCCCTCACCTAGGGGCGGTTATTTTTTTTTAAAAAATGTAGTAAAAATACAACAAACATGTGAATTTTTTTGTAATGTCTTCTTGAATGTCACAAGAGTAGTGTTGCATGGTATCATTTTAGTCGTGACATTTTTCTGAACTTCTAATATACTCATTGGATCAAACCTACGCATAAGATCACAATTAATATTAACTTTTTTGAAGTTTTCCAAGTTTCCTCCCGAAAAAATTAGGAGGTCATCGCCATACCTCTGAAAAATATAATTTATAAACCCTAATTTCTTCCTAACTACAACTAAATAGATAATGGCAAGTCGGGGACGTCCACGAAGAAGAGGGATGTTCCTGAGAGTTTACAAATATGTAAATACTATATATGTATATATATATAAGAAAACGTGTTAAAGGAGAGGGAGGTTTGGTTGGTCTTCTAAGTTGTGAATTAAAAAAAACCCCAAAACTATCATAGTGAACTAGTTATGCTATCAAGCAACAAGTTACTAAAAAGATGGTAAAATCACAATTAACAAAGCTTTGGGGGCAGATGATTCCCACTTCCAAACCTCTTATAGATCATAGACTCATTCGCAATCCCAAATCAGTTGTGTGCTTTTTCTTGATTTTTTATATTCTTATTGGACCATACCTATGCATTATGTTGGGTTAATAGTTAAACTTTCCTCATCCCAAGATAAGGTCACAATTCACATAAAAAATTAACTTTGTCAAGTACCCTCCCGAAAACTTGAAAAAAAAAAAATTTCCCTCCCAATAACAAGCCTCTCACGAACGGATTTGAAAATTTTTCATTAAGGACAAGAGAGAGTTTCATGGAGAAATTTTTGGTGACCATTTATAGGAGAAGGGAGGGCTGGGGGATGTGATATATTTATTTTGTGACATAAATAATAATAGCTTATTCATATATAAAGCTAGCATGTGTAATTAAAATATAATGGATGTGTGAAAATATTATAGTGTCTTCTTGAATGTCACAAGATAAGTGTTGCATGGAATCATTTCAGCCATGTAATTTTCTACAATTTCTAATATTCTTATTGGACCATACCTACACATTATATTGTGTTAATAGGTAAACTTTCATCTTCGCAAGATAAGGTCATAATTCACATTAATTGTTTTGAAGTTTGCCAAGTTTCCTCCGGAAAACTTAAAAAAACAAGTTCCCTCCTAGTAACATCCCTCTCGCGAACGGATTTATAAGTTTTCCAATAAGAGCAAGAGGGAGTTTCAAGGAGAAAATTACGGAGACCATTTACAGGAGAAGTGAGAGCTGGTGGATGTGAAACATTTAATTTATGACACGAAAAATTATAGCTTATTCATATATAAAGCTAACATGTGTAGCAAAAATATAGTGCACATGTGAAAATGTTATAGTATCTTCTCGAAAGTCCCAAGAGTAGTGTTGCATGATATCATTTTAGCAGTGTCATTTTCCTCAATTTCTAATATTCTTATTGGACCGTACCTACGCATTATGTTGTGTTGATAGGTAAACTTTTCACTTCCCAAGATAAGGTCAAAATTCACATTAACTTTTTTTAAACTTTCCAAGTTCCCTCCCGAACACTTGAAAAAACAAAGTTCCCTCCCGGTAACTTCTCTCCCGCTAATGGATTTTGAAATTTGCCATTAACATAAAGAGGGAGTGTCAAGGAGAAATTTACGGAGACAATTTACAAAAGAAGAGAGAGCTGGCGTATGTGTCGTACTCCCTCCGTCCCAAGATTATTGGCCTATTTACTTTTTCAAAGTCAACCATTATGAACTTTGACCCAAAATTCAAATTAATGTATGTATAATATAAATATCATGTGAGATATTGATAGATTCATCTTAACATATATTTTCTAAATATTAATTTTTTATGCGAAAATGTTATATGTATTTAGAGATATTGATGGTCAGAAATAATCACTTAAAACCGTGAAAAGTAAATAGCCAAAAATTATGGAAATGAGGGAGTATTAAATTTGTGACATGAATAATTATATTTATTCACATAGAAAGCTAACTTGTATAGTTAAAATATAATGGATGTGTGAAAATGTTATAGTGTCTTCCTGAATGTCACAAGACTAGTGCTGCTTGGTATCATTTTGGCCTTGTTATTTTTCTCAATATCTAATATTTTTATTGGTCCATACTTATGCATTATGTTGTGTTGATAGGTAAACTTTCTTCTTCCCAATATAAGGTCGCAATTAATATTAACTTTTTTAAAAAAATTCCAAGTTCCGTTATGAAAACAAGAAAAAAAAGTTCCCTCCCGAAAACTATAAAAAAACCAAGTTCCCTCCCGGTAACATCCCTCTCGCAAACGGATTTTGAAGTTTTCCATTAGTGGCAATAGGGCGTTTCAATGAGAAATTTACCGTGACCATTTACTATAGAAGAGAGCTAAGGGACATGACATATTTAATTTGGGACATGAAAATTACAACTTATTCATATATAAAGCTAACATGTGTAGTAAAATATAATGGATGTGTGAAAATGTTTTACGTACTTCTTGAATGTCCCAAGAGTTGGGTATCATGGTATCATTTTAGCATGTCATTTTTCTCAATTTGTAATATTTTTATTGGGCTATACCTAAAAATTATGTTGTGTTGATAGGTAAACTTTCTTCTTCCCAAGATAAGGTCACAATTCACAACACTTTTTTGAAATTTGCCAAATTCCATTCCGAAAACTTGACGAAAAAAACAAGTTACCTCCAATTAACATCCCTCTGGCAAACAGATTTTGAAGTTTTCCAACAAGGGAAATGGGGATTTTCCAGGAGAAATTTATTGAGAACATTTACAGGGGAGGGAGAGCTGGCGAATGTGATATATTGAATTTTTGACATGAAAAATTATAGTTTATTCATATATAAAACTAACAAGTGTAGTAAAAATATAGTGGACGAGTGAAAATGTTATAGTGTAGCATGATATTATTTAGTCGTATCATTTTTCAAAATTTCTAATATTCGTATTGAACCATACCTACGCATTATGGTTTGTTGATGGGTAAACTTTCATCTTTCCAAGATAATGTCACAAATCATATTAACTTTTCTGAAGTTTGTCAAAGTCTCTCCCGAGAACTTGAAAAAATACACCTCCCGGTAACATCCCTCTCTCAATGAATTTTAAAGTTTGTCATTCACAACAAAGGGATGGTTCAAGGAGAAATTCACAGGACAACAGAGAGCTGGCAGATGAGATATATTTAATTTGTAACATTAATAATTATATCTCATTCATATATAAAGCTAACATATGTAGTAAAAATATAAGGAACGTGTAAAAATGTTATAGTGTCTTCTTGAATGTCAGAAGAGTAGTATTGCATGGTATAATTTTAGCCATGTCATTTATCTCCATTTCAAATATTCTTATTGGATAATACCTACCCTTTATGTTTGGTTGATGGATAAAATTTCTTCTTCCCAAGATAAGGTCTTAATTCATATTAACGTTTTAAAGCTTACAAAGTACCCACCCAAAACTTGAAAAAACTAAGTTCTCTCCGGGTAACATATCTCTCCCGAACAAATTTTGAAGTTTTCCATTAAAAGGGGAAGAGGGAGTTTTAAGGAGAAATTGACGGAGACCAGTTATAGGAGAAGTGAGAACTGGCTAATGTGATATATTTAATTTGTAACATGAAAAATTATAGCTTATTCTTATATAGAGTTAACTAATGTAGTAAAAATATAGTGCACATGTGAAAACGTTATAGTGTCTTCTTGAAAGTCACAAGAGTAGTGTTACATGGTATCATTTTAGCCGTGTCATTTTTCTCAATTTCTAATATTCTTATTGGACCGTACCTACGCATTATGTTGTATTGATAGGTAAACTTTTCACTTCCCAAGATAAGATCACAATTCACATTAACTTTTTTTGAAGCTTTTCAAGTCCCTCCCGAAAACTTGAAAAAACAAAGTTCCCTCCCGGTAACTTATCTCTCGCTAATGGATTTCGAAATTTGCCATTAACGGAAAGAGGAAGTATCAAGGATAAATTTACGGAGAACATTTACAGGAGAAGAGAGAGCTGGTGGATGTGATGTACTTCCCCCGTCAAAAGAATATTGGCATATTTACCTTTTCAAAGTAAAACTTGATAAATTTTGACCCAAAATACAAATTAATGTATGTATAATAAAAATACCATGTGAGATATTGATAGATTTATCTTAATATCTATTTTCTAAATATTAAATTTTATGCAAAAATGGTTTACGTATTTAGAGATATTGATGATCAAAAATGATCACTGAAAACCGTGAAAGGTAAATAGGCCAATAATTATGGAAAGGAGGGAGTATTAAATTTATGACATTAATAATTATAATTATTCATATAGAAAGCTAACTTGTATAGTAAAAATATAATGGATTTGTGAAAATGTTAAAGTGTCTTCCTGAATGTCACTAGACTAGTGTTGCTTGGTATCATTTTGGCCTTGTTATTTTTCTCAATGTCTAATATATTTATTGGTCCATACTTATGCATTATGTGGTGTTGATAGGTAAACTTTCTTCTTCCCAATATAAGGTCACAATTAATATTAACTTTTTAAAAATGTTTTCCAAGTTCCATCACGAAAACATGAAAAAAACAAGTTCCCCTCCCGAAAACTATAAAAAATAACCAAGTTCCCTCCCGGTAACATCCCTCTAGCAAACGGATTTTGAAGTTTTCCATTAGCGGCAATAGGGAGTTTCAATGAGAAATTTACCGCGACCATTTACTATAGAAGAGAGAACTAGCGGACGTGACATATTTAATTTGAGACATGAAAATTACAACTTATTCATATATTAAGCTAACATGTGTAGTAAAAATATAACGGACATATGAAAATGTTTAACTTACTTCTTGAATGTCCCAAGAGCTGGGTATCATGGTATCATTTTAGCGTGTCATTTTTCTCAATTTGTAATATTCTTATTGGGCTATACCTACGAATTATATTGTTTATAGGTAAACTTTCTTCTTCCCAACATAAGTTCACAGTTCACAATAAGTTTTTTGAAATTTTCCAAATTCCCTTCCGAAAACTTGAAAAAAATAACAAGTAACCTCCAGGTAACATCCCTCTCGCAAACAGATTTTGAAGTTTTCCATCAGGGGAAAGAGGGATTTTCAAGGAAAAATTAATTGAGAACATTTACAGGGGAAGGGATAGCTGGCGAATGTGATATATTGAATTTGTAACATGAAAAATTATAGATCATTCATATATAAAACTAACAAGTGTAGTAAAAATATAGTGGACGAGTGAAAATGTTATTGTGTAGCATGATATTATTTAGTCGTGTCATTTTTCAAAATTTCTAATATTCGTATTGGACTTTACCTATGCATTATGGTCTGTTGATGGGTAAACTTTCATCTTTCCAAGATAAGGTAACAAATCATATTAACTTTTCTGAAGTTTGTCAAAGTCTCTCCCGAAAACTTGAAAAAATACACCTCCCGGAAACATCCCTCTATCAATGAATTTTAAAGTTTGTCATTCACAGCAAAGGGATGGTTCAAGGAGAAATTTATAGGATAATAGAGAGCTGGCAGATGTGATATAGTTAATTTGTAAAATGAATAATTATATCTTATTCATATATAAAGCTAACATATGTAGTAAAAATATAATGAACGTATGAAAATGTTGTAGTGTCTTCTTGAATGTCAGGAGAGTAGTGTTGCATGGTATCATTTTAGCAATGTCATTTATCTCAATTTCAAATATTCTTATTGGACAATACCTACCCATTATGTTGTGTTGATGGATAAACTTTCTTCTTCCCAAGATAATGCCTTAATTCATATTAACGTTTTTAAGTTTACTCCAGGTAACATATCTCTCGCGAACGAATTTTGAAGTTTCCCACTAAGGGGAATTGGGAGTTTCAAGGAGAAATTTACGGAGACCAGTCACGGGAGAAGTGAGAGCAGGCTAATGTGATATATTTAATTTGTAACATGGAAAATTATAGCTTATTCTTATATACAGCTAACTTGTGTAGTAAAAATATAGTGCACGTGTGAAAATATTATAGTGTCTTCTTGAAAGTCACAAGAGTACTGTTGCATGGTATTATTTTAGCCGTGTCATTTTTTCTCAATTTCTAATATTTTTATTGGACCAGACGTACGCATTATGCTGTGTTGATAGGTAAACTTTTCACTTCCCAAGATAAATTCACATTAAATTTTTTAATGCTTTCCAAGTTCCCTCCCGAAAACTTGAAAAAACAAAGTTCCATCCCAGTAACATCTCTCTCGCGAATGGATTTCGAAATTTGCCATTAACAGCAAGAGGAAGTGTAAGGGAGAAATTTATGGAGAACATTTACAGGAGGAGAGAGAGCTACGGATGTGATGTACTCCCTCCGTCCCAAGATTATTGGCATATTTACTTTTTCAAAGTAAAACTTAATAAATTTTGACCCAAAATACAAATTAATGTATGTATAATAAAAATATCATGTGAGATATTGATAGATTTATCTTAATATCTATTTTCAAAATATTAATGTTTTATGCAAAAATGTTATACGTATTTGGAGATATTGATGGTAAAAAATGATCATTGAAAATCGTAAAAAGTAAATAGGCCAATAAATATGGAAATGAGGGAGTATTAAATTTGTGACATGAATAATTATAGATTATTCATATAGAAAGCCAACTTGTATAGTAAAAAATATAAATAATGTGTGAAAATGTTATAGTGTCTTTCTAAATGTCTCAAGACTAGTGTTGCTTGGTATCATTTTGGGCGTGTTATTTTTCTCAATATCTAATATTTTTATGGGTCCATACCTATGCATTATGTTGTGTTGATAGGTACACTTTCTTCTTCCCAAGATAAGGTCACAATTCACAATAACTTTTTTAAAATTTGCCCAATTCACTCCTGAAAAACTTTTAAAAAACAAGTTACCTCCAGGTAACATCTCTCTCGCAAACAGATTTTGAAGTTTTCCATCAAGGGCAAGAGGGATTTTCAAGGAGAAATTTATTGAGAACATTTACAGGGGAAGGGAGAGCTGGCAAATGTGATATATTGAATTTGTGATATGAAAATTTATAGTTTATTTAAATATAAAACTAACATGTGTAGTAAAAATATAGTGGAAGTGTGAAAATTTTATAGTGTTACATGGTATCATTTAGTCGTGTTATTTTTCTAAATTTCTAATATTCGTATTGGACCATACCTACGTATTATGGTGTGTTGATGGGTAAACTTTCCTATTCCCAAGATAAGGTCACAAATCATATTAACTTTTCTGGAGTTTGTCAATGTCCCTCCCAAAAACTTTAAAATAAAACACCTCCCGATAACATCCCTCTAGTAACAAATTTTAAAGTTTCCATTCACAGCAAAGGGAAGGTTCAAGGTAAAATTTATGGAGACTATTTACATGTGAACAGAGAACTGGCAGATAGGATATATTAAATTTGTAACATGAATAATTATAGCTTATTCATATATAATGCTAACATATGTAGTAAAAATATAATGATAGTGTAATTGTAGTGTCTTCTTAAATGTCACAAGAATAGTGTTGCATAGTATCATTTTAGCCATGTCATCTTTATCAATTTCTCTTATTCTTATTGGACAATACCTACGCATTATGTTGTGTTGATGGATATACTTTCTTCTTCCCAAGATAAGGTCTCAATTCATATTAATGTCTTTTAACTTTGCCAAGTACCCACCAAAAAACATGAAAAAACTAAGTTCCCCCTGGGTAAGATATCTCTCGCGAACGAATCTTGAAGTTTTCCATTGAAAGGGGAAGAGGGAGTTTTAAGGAGAAATTGACGAAGACCAGTCATAGGAGAAGCGAGAGCTGGCTTATGTGATATATTTAATTTGTAACATGAAAAATTATAGCTTATTCTTATATAGAGATAACTTATGTAGTAAAAATATAGTGCACATGTGAAAACGTTATAGTGTCTTCTTGAAAGTCACAAGAGTAGTGTTGCATGGTATCATTTTAGCCGTGTCATTTTTCTCAATTTCTAATACTCTTATTGGACCATACCTATGCATTATGTTGTGTTTATAGGTAAACTTTTCACTTCCCAAGATAAGGTCACAATTCACATTAACTTTTTTGAAGCTTTCCAAGTTCCCTCCCAAAAACTTGAAAAATCAAGTTTCCTCCCGGTTAAATATCTCTCGCGAATGGATTTTGAAATTTTCCATTAATGGCAAGAGGAGTGTCAAGGAGAAATTTACAGAGAACATTTACAGGAGAAGAGAGAGCTGGCGGATGTGATGTACTCCCTCCGTCCCAAGATTATTGGCATATTTACTTTTTCAAAGTAAAAATATATAAATTTTGACCCAAAATACAAATTAATGTATGTATAATAAAAATATCATGTGATATATTGATAGATTAATCTTAATATCTATTTTAAAAATATTAAATTTTTATGCGAAAATGTTATACGTATTTAGAGATATTGATGGTAAAAATGATCATTGAAAATCGTGAAAAGTAAATAGGCCAAAAATTATGGAAATGAGGGAGTATTAAATTTGTTACATGAATAATTATAGATTATTCATATAGAAAGCTAACTTTTATAGTAAAAATATAATGGATGTGTGAAAATGTTATAATGTCTTCTGGAATGTCACAAGACTAGTGTTGCTTGGTATCATTTTGGCCGTGTCATTTTTCTCAATATCTAATATTTTTATCGGTCCATACCTATGCATTATGCTGTGTTGATAGGTAAACTTTCTTCTTCCCAATATATGGTCGCAATTAATATTAACTTTTTAAAAAAAAAATCCAAGTTCCGTCCCGAAAACTTAAAAAAAACAAGTTCCCTCCTGAAAACTATAAAAAAAAAACCAAGTTCCCTCCCGGTAACATCCCTCTCACAAACAGATTTTGAAGTTTTCCATTAGCGGCAATAGGGAGTTTCAATGAGAAATTTTCCGCGACCATTTACTATAGAAGAGAGAGCTAGCGGATGCGACATATTTAATTTGGGACATGAAAATTACACCTTATTCATATATAAAGTTAACATGTGTAGTAACAATATAACGAACGAGTGAAAATGTTTTACTGACTTTTTGAATGTCCCAAGAGTTAGGTATCATGGTATCATTTTAGCGTGTCGTTTTTCTCAATTTGTAATATTCTTATTGTGACATACCTACGAATTATGTTGTGTTGATAAGTAGACTTTCTTCTTCCCAATATAAGGTCACAATTCACAATAACTTTTTTGAAATTTGCCAAATTCACTCCTGAAAAACTTTTAAAAAACAAGTTACCTCCAGGTAACATCCCTCTCGCAAACAAACTTTGAAGTTTTCCATCAAGGGCAAGAGGGATTTTCAAGGAGAAATTTATTGAGAACATTTACAGGGGAAGGGAGAGC
>JAULKK010010441.1:0-10244 GCA_032355705.1 Rubia peregrina
CCGCTCCGCCACCCTAAACCCGCCGCGCTACTCCGCTTCGCCCTAAATCCCACCGCCCTAAAACCCGCTGCTCCTCTTCGCCCTAAATCCCACCGCTCCGCCGCCCTAGAACCCGATTCCTCTACCCCGCCATCCACCCATCGCAGAACCGCCGTCCAGAACCCGTCGCCCAGAACCCGCCGCCCAGAACCCGTCTCCTCTACCCCGCCATCCACCCATCGCAGAACCGCCGCCCAGAACCCGATTCCCAGAACCCGACGCCGCCCAGAATCGTCGCCCAGAACCCGATTCCTCTAGCCCACCATGCCTCCTCCGCTCTGCCGTACGCTAGCACCGGTGACCACCGTCTCCTGCTCCACCATCGCCGCTCAAACCCCAGCGCCGCTCAGCCAAGCGCCGGGACCCGAGCGGAGAGTGGCGCCGGGAAGAAGAATAACGCCGGGAAGAAGAAGAGAAGTGCTGAAAGAGAAGAAGAAAATTCGCCAAGAAGAAGAAGAAGGGTACAAAAGTAAATTCACATACAAAGGGGCTGAGTTGTAGTTTAAAGATTTGGGGGGGCTAGGTTGTAATTTTAAGAGGGGCTGAGTTGTAAATAAAAAAGAAGAAAAGTTAATTTTTCTGTTTTTTAATAAGTGAAATTACAAAAATACCCCTAACCATATAAAAATTTACAAAAAAATACTCAGAATACCGGATTGGGGACCAAAAAATTTGCACTTTGAAAATGTAAAGTACCATTTGTACGTGGTTTTGCTCTCTGGGACCAAAACATGGTAAAAGATGGTATTTGGGGGACTAAAAAAACAATTTAGTCTATATCTTGTGTGTTTGATCATGTTATGGTCATTTGGGTAGAATTGTTGATGTTAGTTTTTGATGTGCTTTCAAGGTTACGTAGTTGTAGGAAATATTTTGAATGTGCTAATTGTATAGTTGAATGGTATATACGGTGAAATATTGATCTTGCAAGATTTGAATGTAAATTTTGTGGAACTTACATTGTTGCACATATGTAGAGTTGTATCGTGTCATCGAGAGGCGTAATCATGTATATGCGAACGTTAGTAGGGCGAGTGAAGAATTTATTGGTTTCGTGGATGAATTTTTGGAGCATGCTTTTAGTCAAGAGAAGCGAATATTATGTTCTTATCGTGATTGCAGAAATCGAAATCGTAGTGACAAAAAGGATGTGTTGACACTCCATTTGTATAGCAGGGGGTTTGCAAAAGATTATGTGGTGTGGACACTTCATGGGGAAAAATCACCTCCGAAGGTGGTAGTTATTAGTAAGGGGGAGTGTTTTGGAGATGTAAATTGGATGACACGTGTGAAGAGGTAGTTGATGAATTTGGAGGGAGGCCCGAGGTTTTGGATAACTTTTTATGTGAGAAAGATAGATCATTGTATCTCGGTTGCAAGAAGAAAAACACAGTCATGTTATGTTTGATTGAGTTGTTTAATGAGAAGTTTCCGGTCGGTAAGGGTTTATTGGACAACATTTATGAGGCTAAGAGAATTTTGTGTCCGATGGGAATGGAGTATGAAAAGACACATACTTGTCCGAACGATTGTGACTTATATAGGGGTGACTTGAAGGATAAGATTGCTTGCCATTAGTTTGAGTCTAATGGACTTTTGGTCCTTACGAGCATCTAGATCCCTTTTTGTGAGCTTAATTTATAGATTGCTCGAAAGCACTTTGGAGTATTTTATTGAAGGCCATTCACAAGGATCGTAGAAGATTGAAGGCCACGAGTCAAAATGTGGTAGAAGATAAAAGGGTCGGAGAAGGAAGACAAAGAAGCAGAGGAATTGTGATCCGGAAGTTTGAACAAAGAAGAGCACAACACAAAACAGTGGTATTTATATTGAATCTAAATCCATGTGGCAGGCTAGCAAGACAGACAAACATCATGTTGTTGATGTGATGCCATTTTATGTGGTTGTATTTGGGAGTTGTATTATTTAGAGTTCAAAGTTCTTATGTTCAAGTGTCGTTGGGTGGAACATGGTTCCAGTGTTGTGCTGTAAAAGCCTATGGGTTTTACATTGGTGGACTTGAATCGAGTAGGATACAAAGATGACAAGTTCATCTTAGCAACCCAGGCACGAAAGATTTTTTATATCAAAGACCCTTCCAATAACAAGTTCCACGCGGTACTTCATGGGATGAAGTTTTACTTTGAAGAGGAAATTGATCAACCAATGACAATTGAAATTCTAGAGTTTCCATCAGTATTTCTTGGTTTGGAGGATATCGGTGGAGCTATAGTAGGAAGGCATTCTCATGTTGATGGGTTGTGGGTTTATGAGAGCGGTGAAACCGTGGGTGGCGACAATGTGTTGAAGAGGAATATATAGACAAGTATCCATGTTTAATTGGATTTCCTCTTACTGTTTTATATAATACCAAAAAATGTATGTTGCATACTTTTGTTTAATGCCCCCACGATGTATGTTATATAGTTTTGTTATTAAAGTATTGTTATGATCCATATTTTTTTGGGACCGCTAATCATAGGTGAAAGGAAAATTGGTGACAAAAAACAAAAGTAGTTTCCCTATTTTTTGCATTGGCACCAATATTTTAGCCAAATACCGGTGTAGAAAAGAAGGAGATATGCTCTGTTTCATACATAGGCACAATATATTTTACATTTGCACCGATACTCATACTGGTGCTAGGTACTTAGCAGAAAAAATGTGGTTTTCCTCTCAGGTTAAAAAATTTAATGAAAAGGGAATTTAAAGAAGCATAAAGCAACTGTTTTGGGAGCAAATATACACTGATATGTTTCACATCAGCACCAGAAATAGTGTCGGTGCCAGATACTTAGCTAAAAAAATTGGTTATCGTACTCGGGTCACAAAAACGTAATGAAAATGCCTTTTAAAGTAGCCTAAAACAGCTGCTTTCGGTAAAGATATACACAGGCATTTTTTACTTTTTCACCGATACTCATACTGGTGCTAAATACTTAGTAAAAAAAAATTCCTCTCGCTTGCAGAAATTCAATGAAAGAGGCATTTAAAGCAGTCTAAGACAGCTGCTTTACTAGCAAATATACACCGGTATGGGTTACATTTACACTGGTAATAATACCGGTGATAGTTACTTAGCCAAAACAAAATTAGAGTAAAGTGCTAAAATGACCCTGACTTTCTACTAAAAGTGCCAATATAACCCTGCAATCTCAGAAAGTGCCAATATAACCTTTGAATCATTTAACTTTCCAGTCAACTGATTTATGGTCTGATTTACATAAAAAGACCATTTTGCCCTTGACTTTAAAAAGTTAAAAAAGGCATTGCCGTTGTTTTCTTCAGTTTATTCTCATCCCTCGTCTTTTCTTCTCCCCTTCTTTTCTTCTCATCTTTTTTCTTTCCTCGTATTTTCTTCCCAAATAATCCACATCCCTAATCGTTGCCATCCATTTCCTCGTACCTGAACCATCATTTTTTACGCCGATGTGCCGCTGCTGGCCTTCGTTTCCACTGCCACAGAGCTCCTCCGACGGCGTTTGAATTGAGTCTAAGGCAGCGAGATTTAATTTGAATCGAGTCTAGGGTTTTCTATTTGAACTAACGGTGGTCATGGTCGCAGATTTTTATCGCTTGGCTGAGCGGCACTGGGGTATGAGCAAAGATGAGGTGGAGCTCAACACCGGCGGACAATTTGTCACCGGTGGGATTTTTCAATCCGATGTCTTGAAACCCTCTTCGTCATTTTCGCCGACGTCGAATTGCCCAAGAGACAGTTGATTCTTCACCAAATCCATCGACAAAGTTGACTCTTCTCCATCACTATTATCCGACGGTGGTATGACATCGAGATTCTTCACATCGGACGGCCCTTCTCCGCCGCAGTCTCATTCTTTTGCTAACTCAATTGGCAGGCTCAACATCACCGCTAAAAGAATCTCAAACTCCAAAAATCAATAAAATTTTGTGTGCGCTGGTAGGATAAGAATGATCAATCCACCATTTTGTGTAGAATTCTAACTCCATATAGTTTTCTTATTTGGAATGGAATGAGGGGGTGGTGGTTGGCGGAGATAGTGGCAGAGGTGGTGCCTAGTGGTGGCGGAGGTTGTGGCTGGTAGAAATGGTGGTGGAAGTTGTGGCTGGCGGATGTTTTGGCTGAAGTTGTGGTGGCTGGCGGAGATGGTGGAGGAGGTGGTGGCTGGGGGAGATGGTGGTGGAGCAGGTGGCTGAGGTTGTAATTGGCGTTGGTGGTGACTAGTGGTGGCATGGATATTATGGGGATAAAATTTTCCGCTTCTAAGTCAAGGGTATTTTAGTTATTTCACTATTTTATCATTTCCATAATTGAGATGGTCAACTCCGGAATAGGGATTTTGGGTATATTGGCATAAATTATTAGAATGTTAGGGTTAAATTGGCACATATAATAATTAATTAAGGTTAAAATGACACTTTCTGAGATTGCAGGGTTATATTGACATTTTTAGCCAAAACTCAGGGTTATAAATGTTAAATAACCCAAAAATTTAATTTATCTCTTGGGTCCAACAATAATATTAAATGCCCATTTAAAGCAGCTCGAAGCAACTGCTTCAATGTGTCATATGCACCGGTACTATGATGAAAATGCTGGTGTAAGTAATGTCTATGGCTATTAAAACCATTTTTTGAATAGA
The DNA here is from genome assembly GCA_032355705.1 of Rubia peregrina. Lineage (NCBI taxonomy): Eukaryota > Viridiplantae > Streptophyta > Magnoliopsida > Gentianales > Rubiaceae > Rubia > Rubia peregrina. The sequence continues at coordinate 4,662 of JAULKK010010441.1, forward strand.
AATTCACATTGTTTACATCCAAAGGAAGAACCTAACTCTCTCCCTCAAGCAATACCCATAAAGGTCCGACTATTAAGCAAAAATGGAGCCGATAGAAAAAGGTTAATAACCTCCACTTTGTTTTATATATTCATAACAATTGTTTGGAATGTCTTGTTCAAGCATATATGTGATTGTTCATGTTTCATTTGGGTCGCATGTAAGGTGTTTGATAAAACTCTTGAATAGTACCCAAAGTACCTTCGTGTCCGAGGAGGCAAGGATCGTGAAAGAAACATACAAAGCACACTGTCACCACCCAAAGAGAGGAATAAAGGCTTCTCCACCATTCGAAGAAACAATCCGCATTCTTGGGTGAGAAAAAAATATGCGAGACTCTGTAAGCATTCAACCTCAGTATAGTAATTGAGTTATATCCAAACTTGAGGTGTGGCCCGACCCAATGAGGTGTACTGTAGAGGAAAAATTGAGCTACTCACAATGGAGGCTGTATATTATTTGTTCGTGTTGCCCAATGTTTCAAACAATGAGGAAAAGTTTCGCACACTCCATATTGATTGTGAGGATTGCTACTACTTAGAATATCCAATTGGAGAGGAGATTACCAGGACAGTAACTAAGGAAGGTACCAACATAGATGAGTTGGTTAAGCCTAGGTGGAGCAAAATTCCTAAGAATGCACTAACTACAGAAATGAATGGGTTGTATCACTTTGTGGCGTCTAGGATAGACCCAGTAACAGTTAACACGAAAGTCAACAAACATAGGCTCACCCACTTCTATGCAGTAAAGAAGAAACTTTGATGGAATCTTGGTCGGCAAAAAGTGAACATTTTGAGGGTTGAACGGAATAAAACGGGATCATACGGTTTCTGCAGCATCATCTCGTCCTTGTGTTCGAGAGCGGGGGTCACTCACCGTCCCCATGACATTTACGGGAAACCTATGGGTAAGATTTGTGTGGATGCTTTCTACAAACAACCAGCTAAAATAGTAGTCCCTTCCCATGAATCCACATGTTCTGCATTGGAGGTCAGTGTACAAAACTTGCTTAACAAATCCAAGTATCAGAGATTATGGTGCGACCACATGGCTAAGGATTTTAGCTATTAATTTCCAGATGCAGTGACAGCCGTTGGAGATTTCCCAACGTACCGCAAATACGATGATGAGGACGTGGATGTTGGCACAAGTACCCGTGGTGAGGATGAAACAGCAGAAAATGATGAAGTGGAACCATTTTCTCGTTACTATTTGTGCAATAGATGTATCAGTCGGTGAACCTTTGAATTTTCGTAAGAATGTGTTTTATTCTTGTGTTAGATTATTCCAAATAAATTAATTTGATGTTTAATGCTAGGGACTATTAAAATATTTATAATATTTGGTGTATTTTTAGGGCTATACAACGTAATTGGGGGAAAAGATTTTGGTAAAATTACACTACAAAAACACAAATAAACTCTAGAACGTATAGTAGCGCTTCTACACATGTCATCACCTTAAATGAAACATTCATTATGTGACACATTTGATAGAATAACAAAAAATTATATAATTCGGAGCTATGGATGTTGCCCTATTAAATTTTGGGGCCATAGTGCAATTCTTTGGAATATACCAATCAATATTAATTTTTGAAGTTATCCCATACACGCTTTCAGGGTGTAAATGCATGGTCGTGATCTTCTTGAATTGAATCACATTTTAGTGCTGCCAATTTATATTTTGACGTTTCCAAGTTTCTTGGAGGGACTAAAGTGCAAAAGGTAAAAGGTTTACTGGTACATTGAAATTGAAATTCGCTTGAACTGGATGGTACTCCAAACATCCCCGATGTATTTCCAAGTTACACGAGTGGGGAAATGGTCGGATTTGGGAACCAAAGTAACTTTGTAAGATATTCTGATTACACATTGTAACTTGAAAGAAAACCATTACAAGTTACTCAAAAACATGTACAAGCGCTTTTGAAATATTTACCACCGGGACACAAATATTTTACAATTTAGACATAAGGCTAGAATATTTAATTTTGTAGTTTTTAGAGTTGTGGAAACTTTCGTAATTGCAGCACACATTTGGAGGACCTAACTGCAAGAAACAAAGATCAACAATTTGTAGAGTCGTATTAACTCTCAAAGTTTGATCATTCGACTTATATAGTATAGTGTATTATAAAGTCCCATTTCTGGTGCGTGGATTAGTGCTCGGCAGGGTGAATGTAAATGTTTGGGGTCATAGTGTAACATTTACATAACATGGAAATACATATTATTTTAATGTTATAGGGCCCGGGCTTTGTCCAAATAAGGTTAAAACATCTAATTTCATGTTTAATTATATCATGAAATCATCAATTTATCTTTTTAGAGGTCCCCAAAAAATACGGGTGAGGTAACTACAAAAATCTAAAAATGTAAAATAAGCAATATGTAATACACTAGTAAAATAATTTCAAAATACCGGTGTAAAATTTGAAAATTTTGGCAAGATACCTCATAAATTTAAAATACCATATTTTGAAAGTGCGGGAAAGGATTTACACTGTTATATCGTCTAAAGAAATCGGTTAGAGTACCGATGCTAGGTACTTATTCAAAAATAATAATACTTTCTCTCGGGTTGAACATCGTTTTAGAAACACATGATTTAAAGCAGTCTTGGGCAGCTGCATCGTATTGGTATTTACCCTAGTAATATTTCATTTGCACCGGTATGTGTACCGGTTCAAGCTACTTAGTAAAAAAAACTTTGCTCTCAGGTTCCATAAAATTAATTTAAAGTAGCGTAAAGCAGCTGTGCTTTATCCATTCACAAGCCGGGTTTTTTTACAGGTGCTAGGTCCTTAAAAAATCGATTACCAAAACCTTCATGATTCTCACATACACACTCGGTAATTTGATATTACCAGTATAGGCCGAACGGGTATTTAAAAAAACTGAACTTGAAAAGTTGCAACCCATAATCTCCTTCTTTAACTCCCTTTCCCATCCAATTCTCTCTTCAGCATCCATGGAAATTAACCATCATTATTCCTCATAAATCCACATAATTCCTCAACCCTCACTCTCATTTGCTATAGGATATCCAAGAAGACATCATTTTCTACAACCCTTCATTGCTTACAACCCCTTTTCAAGGTGAGTGAAAATTTGTGGCTACAAGTATTCAAGCACGCCAAATTTGTTGCATCCTTTAAGGTTAGTCATCTAGGTTTACTTTTCAATGGTTTTACAAGTGAAATTTTTGTTAGGAATCACTACTACTGTTATGCTCATATCATGTTCGACAAAATGCCACAACGAAAAAAAAACTTTGATTTTGGGCCGCTGTAATGAATTTGAATCCTTAATCATAATGAGTTCAACTGTGTTATGATTTACCTTCATTTGTGATATACAACTTTTTTTTGAAATTTATTGGGGTATGATTCATGTCGTTTGTGTTGGTGTTTGAGTCCCATAACTATGTCGGTGTTGTTATCGTACGGGTCATTCCAATGGCGCACTTTGTCTTGTATCAATGTCATACTTTGTTAGTGCACTTTGACTTGTCATAGTTTTTGTTGTACGTGTTGTATCAATAGCCTACTTTGTGTAGTATGAATGGCGTACTTTGCATTGGAAATGGTTGTGTGAGTATACTTCTTGTTGCATCATACTTTTTGTTGTTCGTGTTGTAATAATGGCGTACTTTTTTTGTATGAATGGCGTATGTTGTGATGGAAATGGTCGCTTGTTCTATGATTAATTTGGTTTCTCTACTCCATTGTTGTAGATGTATCCTAAACGGGATAATTTAATCACCAAGGGGAAGCAGACTGGACCATAAAAAAGAGGATGTTGTGGCCGATAACATAGATGTGGCTGAACAAGAACCGCCGCAGAAAAATATTCCATTGCAAATAGTGTTTGAGAAAAAATGAGTTCCCAAAGATCAATCGAGAAGGCAAGACAATGAAGAACTGGCCAAAGATGAAACTGGGAATGAGGGGGATGTTGAGGGAGACGATGTGAGGGGGTCAGCGCCGAACACCCGAGTTGCCAAGAGAGAGGCAAAAAGCACCCGCAAAGGAAGGAAATTGAATAAAGAGGAAAATGACTTATCCAAGGCTGGCCACTCTGGTGAGGGGCTCAACAAGTTCGAGATCAATACTTGGTGCAGGTAGCGTGGTACTGTCATGCTAGCAAAGGAGGGCAATCTCGCCCCTGTGGCGTGAGTTTCAATAGAAAGATGTGATTTGCATAAATAACTGGACTGCGTAGACTACGTGCGGAAGTTATGCATTCTAGCGCCGCATAAAATTTAGATTCTAGGAACACTGGTGCGTTGTTCCGAAAGATGCAAGGGAATAGGTGTGGAAGGATGCATTGGTGAGCTCTTCAAATTTTTTATTACTCGTGATGTTTACTTGTTTAATAATCAACATTCTTTTAATGTCTTTCTATCGACATGTTTCATTGCAGGCAAGACGTGAACTCTGTGGCATTTGAGTTTCACGAGAAGGACGTTATTTGCACGAAGAACTGTACTGCGTAGACTACATATGAAAATTATGCATTCCGCCGCCACATCAAATTTGGATCCTGGGAACACTGGTGCATTAAGGAAACAAGCGTGAAAGGATGTATTGGTGAGCTCTTCAAAAGTTTTAGTACTTGTGATGTTTATTTTTTTAATAACCAACATGCTTGTAATGTCTTTCTATCAACATGTTTCATTGTAGGCAAGCTTCAAAATTGAAAACAATTTGATAGAAGCTCAGACTAAAATGTTGAGGAATGATATTTTCAAGAAGGCAAGAGACCAACTTCGGAATTGGAAGACAAAGGTGGCAAACAAGTACATACATGATGTAGATAGTGGTAAGAATAAATAAAATGTAAAATCATGGGAGAATTATAAATGGATGGATGGGGAAGAGTGGCATTCTTACGAGCATAAGCGCCTGACCCCCGAATTTCAAGTAACAATTAATATTACAAAATTTTCATGCTTATCACTTGCTTTAATATCATTCTGAAACCATTTGATGATTACATGATTCCTATCCTATTAAGCAATTCGAGATACTACAATAGAGCAAGCATCGGCAAAGGATTACACCCACCACACTGGAAGAAAAGGGAAGCGATCTATCATAGAGAAACTAAGTGGGCAGCTAAGGGAAAAGGAGAGGAAGAAGTTGGCCAATCGGGGTTTCAATGAAAAGGAGATTGAGCAAAAACTCAATGAAAAAGAATTCAAGCCGCACAGATCGCTTATTTATCTGGAGTCAAACAAGGGCAATGGATGGTACTACACATCAAAAGGGGTTAGGATAATTGCTAAGGACATTGTATGTTCATTAAATTTCTTGCACGTAAATTCATTTCTATATATTGCTTGTCCATTTTTCTCATATAAATTTTCATTTCCATATCACTACAGTTGAGGATGAACGAGGAGAAGAAACAAGGGACCATGATATTGCAGCCGAATGAGGACAATCTGATAAAGGCTACAAACATGAAGGATCACCCCCGGAAAATACAGAGGGACTCAAACTAGTCTATCCACGTCTGTGGTTGTTCCTCATCT
>JAULKK010010450.1:0-10244 GCA_032355705.1 Rubia peregrina
GGCAGCACTCATACGCTTCATCTGGTTTCAGATTCCTGATACATAGCATAAACACAACCAACGCATAACATGAAATTTGCTTTGGAAGTTATCTATGTGTGTATATCACTATCATTTCCAGATACCTGACATCAGCATCAGCTGACATACCAGCCCATGGTAGTCCAAGGGCGGGATCTATGCTTCTGGAACGATCAAATGCTTGCTGAGCAAGTTGCCTTTCACCCTCTTTCCTGCAGAGCTGTGGCCACCAGTAATGGACCTCTGAGTTAAATTAGTTTCACCGTAGATATAGAATGCTGCTGATACATAACAGCTTGCATACAAGTTGCCACTAAAGGAGTGAACCCTCAAGTTTTTCCAAGGTCTCATGATATTAAACAAGTGATCGAGCTATGCAACTAAAATAGGTAATCAAGTTTGTAACTGATTGTGAAAGTGCACATTTCTTAGCTTAAAAGGCAAACAAACAAGAGAAAAGTAATCCACCCCCATCCCCCACATTCTATGCATGTCTACTCCTGTAGGAAGATTGAGTCATATATAGTCCCTTAACTTGAGGAAGAAGCATTAAAAATTACTGCATGATACTTGCAAAACTAGTGTATTTTCTTCGCATAGTTATTGCAGATTCCAGATAAAGCTAAGTGCAATACAACTACTTCTATAATTTTATTGACTGCGGTTAATCTGACTTTGTAGTTAACACAACTAGTATATTACCTTCCCAACATACGCCCATGCAACAGCAAGAGAAACATCCAATTGGAGTCCGCGGATGAGAGCATGTTGCTTCAATGCACAATGATCTGACAAACATCCTAATGTGACCCAGAAATCAGAGGTGTCCCCTTCGAGTAATAGGCTGCCTAAGCACATTTTCTCACTTTTTGACCTGTTAAATAAGACACTGCTTGCTTTAGAAGGAAAACAAGTGTAGTTTCTCCCTAAAGTTAATGATGAATCAGTACCAAGAGCTTAGGTCCTCTTCATTAGTCTCCGTTGAAGAGAGTATCAAATCCGATGCAACTGCCACGTCTGCATACAGATTAGCTTGCCAGGGAACCAAATGCAGCGCCCGTTGATAGGAACGACAGGCAGAGCCAGCAGCTAGATAACAAGTCTTTTTCCATGTAGTAATAGATTCATCAAAACTTTCACCATCAGCCTCAAGACTCAGGGCATCTCCAAGCCATGGAAAACATTTTGCATATAATAGCTGAAAATACAGCAACCCAAGTCATTCAGGCCAGCAATCAGTAGAAACATCAAATTAGACAAATGAAACCAACACAGGGATACACTAAGAAACGAAGAAATTCAATGCAGGACAAAGATGCCAAGGTCATATTATAAGACAATTTTTACCTGAATATCACCATGCAGCTTCCATATCGAGGATATATTACCTACTAATGACATCATCCTTACCAATACTTCAGTGGCCTCCTGCATGCATAGAAATATAACAGAAGTGTTGTTTCAGAGAATGCCAAAGGCACCAATTAATGAAACAATCACACAATTTTTCTTTCATAACTCTCGGGATAACTAACCTCCAATAGTGAAGCACCCCATTTATATGCACCTGAATCTACACATACCTTTGCCAAGCCAAGTACAGAAGAAGCAAACCCATAATTTACTGCAATGTTTTGTGGTGAGATATCTAAGGCCCGTTTAAAATGATCAACACCCTTCATGCCAAAGCAGCAGGACTTAGAAACGATAATACTAAATATGAGATAGGAAGAAGCTTGAACGGCTGAAATCACCATGGCATGATAAAACATTTAAGGAGCTTCGAGAGACAGAAAAACAACAATTATACCCCCTCTGTCCCGTAATTAGAGTCTCATAAATATGAAATTTAACAACAAAAAAAGAGGCAAAAGAAATATATACAAGCAGCAACGAGATTTACCTTCCTAAAGGAACCTAGCATCAAAGAAACATTTTCACTCTGAATCAAAGCAAAGATTCTTGAGTCCTCTAACTCAATGGATTTTCCATACAACTGTTAGGAAAAGAAGGAGTCAGTTGGAAAATAAAAGAGTCGAGAATGTTAAGTGAGTGTTAAAAGCAAAGAAAGAAGACCTTGACTGCAGCAGTAAACATGCCCAAACGGTGATAGGCAAGTCCCAAGGCCTCCCAGAGATCGGCAGAGGTGCTGTAGCCGTGGATGGCATGCTGAAGTCTGTACACATCTTCAGACCACCTGTTCTGATAGACCTAAAATTGAAATGGAATTGTTAGGGTTCAGGGTACCAAAAGGAATCAGAAGGAATGACAGTTATGACGGGTACCAGGAGGAATCCAAGACGGCGAAAAGCCCAATAGGCGGTAGAGGAGCTGTCGGAAGCCTGTGTGCAAACAGAGAGCTGCAAGGTGAGGTTTCCTTGTGTGTCCAACAAGTCGCAAAAGGGTTCTCCGGCGAGCGAGTCGTCGGGATTGAGAATGACGGCGCGTTGGTAGCACTTGAGAGCCCTGTGAGCATCCGCCGAGACGCGGGCGTAATAATGACCCAAGTACCGGAAGGCGTGCCCGTTTTGGGGGTTGATTTTGGCCGCCGCCAGAAAATGCTCCGCGGCCGCCTCCGCCTCTCCGCCATTCTCCCAGAGCAGCAGGCCCTGAAATGAAACTGCCGCGGTTAGGTACGAGGTTAGGGCTGGGATGGTTTAGCCGGAGAGGTTACCAGGTTGAAGTGGAGAGAAGAATCATGGGGATCCGAAGCCAACGACTCCTCCAGTTGCCGGCGCCGCCGACTTGCATCCTCGCCTTCCTTCCCCAGCTCCATAAAAGGCGCACAGTTTGGGGGAGAAATGGAAATCGAATTTCAACCACAAACTAGTGGAACCGATTAGATTGGTTGAAAGCTTTAGGGTTTAACGAGGCAGAGCGCGTGTTTCGTTAGTTTAAGATATGGTTTTCGCGCGCTTAATTTGTTGGTCGCCGGAGAGGGAGAAAAAAACATTCATGTATGTATGTATGAATGAAGCTCCACAAAAAGAAAGTAGAACATCCAAAGATGGAGCAGTATATATGGAGTTTTCATGTGAATGGTCGGTCCTCCAAAACCAAAAACTAAGATTGTAGGAGGTGAGCATGTATGTAGTCTTCCCTGTCACGACACACACTTGCCCTCTGGACCTGGAATGCAACCTCTCATCGTCGCCACTACTCACTAGGAGTAGCTTAATTACCCCATTATGTATTACTATAATGATGATGATGGGGGAGCCACAAGAATTGATTGCCTCGAATCTCCCAATTCAATTCAGTCTCACCAGTTCCCCTTAATAATCATCTCTTAATCCCTCCTACTGCTCTGAGCTGTTCAACGCAGTCCTGGATTAGTGGGTAACTTGCATTCCGACTCTCGGAGAATCGGAATCCTATCTATATCCATTTTTGACCCGTGAGTTGAATGACTTTCAACCTGCTATCCAACAACAGGACCGACCACTATCCAACACTCTACTCTCAACTGCTATCCTTCCTGCTCGTTTTTTATTTTTTGGTGTGATGGACTCTCCTCTTCTGGGAGAATCGGAATCCTATACTCCTACTTGGAATCCTATACCCATTTTTGACCTATTTGGAATCCTACTTGGAAGCTTAACAATAATAATTACAGGAGTGATAATGATGAGGCAGATGCTTGGGAATAAAGCTGTGCTTGACTTGCTGGCCTCGAATGGCATAACCTGTACACTCACATACAGTATTCTCCACCACACTGCAAAATAAAAACCCACTACCACCCACCCAGCAGGCACTCAACTCAGCCCCAATGCAGCCTCCCCATATACACTTTCCCACCTCCCCACCCCAAGATGAAGTAACCATAACGCACAACATCCACCCCAACCATCCCCTCGCTCACATAACTGTGCCCGCGAATCTGTACCTGTGCGGAGGATGCAAAGAGTGTGGCGCTGGCAAGCGCTTCACCTGCCACGACTGCGATTTCCAGTTGCACCCATTCTGCGCCTTGTCTCCGCCTGTGCTCACAGGGCATGCCCTGCATCCCCAACACCACCTCGTCTTCCATTCCAGGCCCAAGCAAGGTAACAAACACCTCCTCTCACTCATCGCAAACCTAACTTCATTAATTCATTAATTCATGATGATGGTGGTGAAGCTGGCATATCCTGGTCCAAGTGTGGTGTGTGTGGAAAGTCTATCAAGGGGTTTTCCTTCAGCTGCCGAGCCTGCAACTTCCACATCCATCCATGTTGCGCTATGCTTTCCACTGAGATTACCTTCCCTCCGCCTCAGGAGCCCGTGCAAGGTAGCCACCGCCATTCCCTCAAGCTCTTACCCCCCGCCTCAAGTTTTAATCCAACCAGCAACAATGGCACCGGAGGGGGAGCAGTATGCGGCGAGTGCAAGAAGAAGAGAAGGGGAGGACGACTTTACCGGTGCACGCTCTGCAGCTACCACCTGCACGCGCTGTGCGCCAAGGCCATGATCAATGGACTCCGAGACGACGGGATCGCCACACCGCCAGAAAAGCCAGGGCTCATGGGCGCCGCCGCCCGTCTGGCCTCCCAGGTGGCGACTCATTTCATCGAAGGAATCATTGAGGGATTGGGAGAAGGCGTTGGCCAGGCCCTCCTCGGAAGCCGCCGCCGCCGCCCCCGCCCCCGAGGCCCCAGGCCCACCACCTGAACCCATCTTCTTCAAGGACGCTCCAATGTAGTATATCCCATATTTTCGTTTCAAGCAACAACGCGACTAGGGAATGGAGCAAACTCTTATTTTGGTCGTGTTGGACAAGTATAAATGTATGCATGTATGTATTTTGTGTGTCGACGAACCAACTATATGGAAAGACTGATTCCTACTCATTCTTTACATGCACAAGATCAACTGCTTCTCCGGTACATACGGATCAAATAAAACAAGCAAGTTTACACAGTCAACAACACTGACGCCCCCGCAGAATCAGATGGAGCTCTCTTAGTACAATATACCGTAAGCTACTCTCAGTACCAACAGATTAGATTAGTTCTCCGGTAGGCAGCATTTTAGATCCACGGGCCACATCACTCCGCTCTTCTTCTTTTATTACACCCAATTTCATCTACCCTGCTTCTTCTCTTCTAACTGCAAGGTGGTCACCTACTGAAAGCCATAACCCAAGTTCTCCCATTTGAAGGGTGCAACTAAACCACAATCCGGGGCACCTCGGAGGAATAGGCACACACACACACATACAGCAGCAATAGCCAGCATTGAGTGAATGTAAGGCCCATCCAGCAAGCCGCGAGAACGGGGACTTCTCCTGTATCTCACTGCTGCAGAAGCACACTTTGAACAGGAATTATGTGCCCGCTTTGTGACTGGACCAGATCTTTGCTCCTCCTTCATTTCGGATGCAGATTCCTCGATTTCAAGTCCAATTGGTACCCAGACTTGTCTGTTTTCCTCCTCGAATAGCTTCTGACCAACTAGCTTATTATAGGAGTCATTGTTGCTCATTGCAGCATATGCAAATGGAGAATGCCCACTCGCGTCTTTAAGGGACTTCCAGCCATGCAACCCAATCTACAAAAATTGAAAATAGAAATTATGGCTACAGAAAATTCATGCAAATGTAAAGGTCAGTTCAGTTCATCATCGTATGTGAAGTCGTAACACTGTTGTGACATTATATCGGCAGGGAGAGGCATCTAATATGTTGAAGAAGGGGTATTTAAGTGTTATTTAGAAATACCTTCTGTGGATCACTTGTCAAGGCATCAACCATTTCTTCTGCCCTTGAAGTACAGGCGACCAAATGCAAAGGTGTCACACCTCCAGGTCCAACAAGATCCGGGGTAAAGAAATACATCCTGGAGCCATCGCTGGGATCAAGTACCGAGTAGTTTAAAAGTAAATCAATCATGCTCCTAAACTTTCTCTTAACAGCTCTGTTCAGGAGGTGGATGTCTGATAGCATTTCCAAAGACTCTTTCCTTAAACCTTCTCTATCCAAGTTTATTTCAACTAGGATGCCTAAAAGACTTTTGACCAAAAAACAGAAATTGTGCTCTACTGAAAAAATCAGGAGAAATTTGAAGCGGCTAATCCTATACTCTGGACTCTCGAGAAATGAGGTGTTACATTTCCTCTGAAATAGCCATCCGAGCTCATTCAAGAAATGAAGAACCTCTGCCCTTGATACCGGTCTCCTCTGATCCTGAAGATGATAAACCGATGCATTATTCTTCACCTTTGAACTTTCGCCGATTTCATGCTCCAAGAGCCTTAGTTCTTGACAGATGAGCTCATCGGCTATTATAACTGGGAAACTAGAAACTCTCAAGCCATTTTCAACCTGTTCAAGATAACATAAAAATTCCAAGTGTAAATAGCAGTTCAGAATATTTATTAGTTTCCGGACCAGTTTGAACAAGGATGTTTGGAACAACAGAAATACCTCAATGAAGCAACGACCAAACACAGTTGAAGCTGAGGCACGAACTTTAAATTTGCACACCATAATGGCATCATAGCCGCATTCCTGATAATCTTGTTCGGGAGCATCCCCAATCGTGTAATCAACTGTGTGCGAGCAGTTAACCCTGAAAGACAAACAAAAGTAAACATCTTTGTTCAGATACCTACTAGGGGTAAACAGAAGAGCTCACGCTTTCATTATAATCCACATACTTTATTCCAGAGATATTCAGATTCCGCCCCTTCAGCAACAGAGAGGTCTCTTGGCCACTGACCACTGCTAAAGGTGTGACAAAGAGCAATTCCGGGGAACACCACGCTTTAGGAGTCTTCAAAACGCGAATCTTCCCTATAAAGGTCAAGGCACATCACATACCAAGTCTCAAAATAATTACCAAAAAAATATAGAGTAGCTCCTGTTCTTTGAGTTGCCTACGAAAAATTCACAAAGCTCCCTCTCAAAGTGTAGGTTATATATGAGGTCATATCTTTTTTTAGGTTCATTGGAAGATTTTAAAAAAGTAGGAGTAGGAGTCAATGTAGAAAATAACAGATGAACAGATGAGGGTAATCCACGAAACTATGAGGTGGCACAGTGGTGGTCTCATTGATTATGAAAAATGTCAAAACTCAAGCTCACAGCTTACTGTTTCTCTGAAAGACATACAGATCTAAGACAAATAATCACTCAGGTGATACTCACCATCAACATGAGAAGCTAGTTGTTTTTCTGTGCGTATCAAAAATCTCCCAGCTGCCCAGAAGTCAGAGCTGAGATCTCTGATCAATGACTTGAGATGGTGAGGCAACTCTTTCTCAAACTGCAAAAGAGAAGCCAGTGCAGAATGGTCAGCACAAAATAAACAAGTAAAGCTATAATCCCTAGAGAATTTCACTCACCTGTTCCCACGATTCTAATGGCATGGATACGTACAGAGACAGCATCACACAACCAGGCCTTATATAGCTTTCCATTTCGGATGGGCTGTTCAATAGCCAACTATGAATCTGAAAAGATACAACATGCGTTGTTAAAGTTCCAAATCTAATGGCAGAGCTTGTCAAGTGATCAGTCAAAGATCAATTTCCATACCTCTTTCCTTAATGTTCCAGGCAAATGACTTGGATCCTTGTCAAAGAGTTTTAAAATTATCCTCCCAGTACGATCCTGAGGATTTGACAAATCATTCCAACTTAGAAATTTAACATCGAACATCAAAGGCAGAAAATAAATCAGTAACAAGAATACCATCAGTCAGAATTGTCAAATACCTGGGGGTCCGAGTTCATGCTGGAAGGTGAGTGATCAGATCCAGAAGATGAGGTGTAACCAGCCTGGTATTGAGAATTTTGCACAGAACTAATGTCAGCTCCTAGAGTGGAACCAGCAAAGAGCTGAAGTGATGTGTTACAACCTACATCCTGAGTTGCTCTGAGATTTGCCTCATCATATCTGTGGCTTGAAAAATTCAAAGGCTTCAATGCTTCCCCAGAATTATGTACTGGGAACAACTTCTGCGCAACAGGTGGTGAATATGAAGGTGACCTCTCCTCCGAGGGGTTACTGCTATCAGAAGAGAAATATTTTCGACCAGCGGGAAATTTGGGGGGGTAAAAATCCTCGGGTGAAGAACTAAAGAGCTGTAAAGGTATATTCGGGTGTATCTCTTCAGCATGACAGTCTGAATCATCAACAGGAGACTGATCACATGAGCTGCTTCTCTCACCAACGCAGAGGGAGTTCAATGCTGGGGCATTCAAATTAAGGCATGTAACTTGATCAGAGCAACCGGAATTAGTTTTCTCCGAGTCACTCCCGTGGCTGCTTCTCTCTAGTGGTGTCTCCAACACCTTAGGTGCATGAACGGCACTTCCTGAAAGAGCAGCAAGTAGGTTCATAGTGGAGGGAGAAGCTATTCCTTTTGGTGGGCTGTAATTTGCAGGTGCCGATTGATTTGATACACTCGTGGACCGATTACTGAGAGTGGGCAGTTTGGTCACTAAATTAGAGGGCAGTGGTAAGGTATTTATTTTGGTAAGAATCTGAAGAAGCTGGTCTTTGTCAGGCATTGATAAAGCATTAGTGCCCTTGTCCTCTGTGTTTCCTGGAATAACAAAAATGAAATAGTTTAGTTACATAAAATGAGAAGAAATGAGTACTGAATGGGATGAGCACTAGCCTCCAGCACCTTGAGCCTGAGCCTGAGCCTGAGCCAGAACTGCCAAGAGATTGACAAGGTTCAATTCACCATTGCCAGAATGATCCTGGTTGGCGGAGGACACAACTCTCGATGTAGCCTCCTCTGGCTGTGTTTTCCTTCTCCTTCGATTATGGCCAGCAAGTCTTCGCCTGCAGCTTCGCTTGCCCTCATCAAATTCTGTAAGTGGGTGGAACCTGAGATGTGAAAGAAGCAATTATGATGAGCTCCACAAACAGATAAAAAAACACAGATGGCAGAGTTTAAATGGATACAGGCACAGACCTGCTGCACTGCTGGCAAAACCTCTGCATCTGATTTGCAGCTAATGCCTTGGTAGCCTTGCTGTGCAACTCGCACACCTTGTGGCGGCGGTGATAGTCTTTGGCGTGAGAAAGATCTTGCTTGCAATCGTCAACTTGACACATAGGGTAAGTCGCATTTCCAGGAGAACCCGACCGAACCCTCTTATTGGGCCTAGAAGAAGGGTCCTCAGCGGAATTGAAGCTGGTGGTGGCAGCTCCACCACCAAGCTTAAGCTGGAGATGCTCCTGCGCAGGAGCCGGGACGGGCGTGGCAATGAACCTGGAGCTATCCCACTCCCAGTGGGTGGGGTTCCAGTTGTTGGGAGGTGGGTGGAGCGAGTGGGACTGGAGGCTGCGCTTCTTGGGCATGGGATACCTGGGAGCGAACGAAGTGAAAGCCTCCTGAGTACCAACCTCTTCCATTACGCTGCCTTCCTTGAATCAAACCATATATTCTCCAAGCTCCAAACCTGTGAAACAACATCAATCAAACACGTGGGGAATCCAAAAGTAGCAGAAATATGCAAAGAGCGATGGGGGTTTTCAGTCATACCAGCTGACTCGCATGATCTGAGCAGCTAGTTGGGGAATTGGAATTGAAATTAAAAAAAAAAAAACTGGTAGAGAAGAAGAGTAAATGAAGATAGGAAGCAGGCACCTTCTAGGGCTGAGCAAAATCCATAGTCCAAATCGGAACAGCAGTCAAAGAGAGGGCGGCAGGAGCATAGATCTGAAAGCGGAGGAGAGCGTGGCGGGGGTGGGAGAGGGAATAATAATTAATTTTTAATTTTATTTTTATATATAAAAAAGACGGGAGAGTTAGGGAAGATGGAGGAGGAGAAGAAGAGAGGCAGATGCAAAAAATGTGTCGGCACCACCACCTCCCTTGGCCCTATTTCTTCTTTTATCTTTTCTAGTATTTAATTAATAATAAATAATACTCCTGAATACTGCAGCAGTACGGAGGGAGGGAGAGAGAGTTGCAGTCATCTTTCTTCCTTGATCATTTCACACTTACCATTTACCATCCCTCTTTCTTCTCTTATCCATCCATACACACTTAACTCATTGCTCCATTAACCAACATCCACCCCCCTCGGGGCCTGACCCTAAATTCCACAAAATACCAAATTCAGTACTGTACTACTCCATTAAACAATTTATTTCATGTACTCCCTCCGATTTTTTAACATTGACGACCAACACTTTTCTCAAGGCATGTTTGATCATCGATAACTTTAGTTTTATATAACAACGATAAATAAAAATTTGATGTTCAGTTACTACATGTTAC
>JAULKK010010461.1:0-10244 GCA_032355705.1 Rubia peregrina
GCTCCGTTTTGGGAGTTCTTGTAGTTATTTTTATGGTACTCGAGAAGGAGAATCAAATGGTAGCATCCTTGAATTCTATTTATTCTCGTATAATTCTCAGAACTCTGCTTTAGACTTTCGGATTACAATTAATCCACCTCTTTAACTTCCTTCTTCGATCCTTCTATCTTCTACCACATTTTGACCCGTGGCCTTCATTCTTCTACCATCCTTGCGAATGACCTTCTTCAATGATAGTAACAATATAAGCTCGCATGTAAGTCTTCAAATCTTCAACAATTACCTCGTCTCACAGAATCCTTATTACAAGTGACAAAAGCGATACAGTCGCTCTTAACTCTAGTAATAGAATTTTAAGGTAAAATAGATTATCCAAAGCACAAAATCCTACCAACATGAGCATAAAAGATCCTCAAAATCACCATATAAAATAGACACATCTGAAGGCCGGGCCAGTTGCTCGCGCCAGGTGACACGGGGTGCGCTAAGCACAAGCGACCCAGGCTTAATTCCTACTACTATACATATGGAGCTTTGTCTAGTAGGGTTTGAGTTTATGCTCATTTTTTAAATCCTAGTAGGTGGCCAGAGAAAGAAAACACTCTCACTTTTCTCTAACTTCTTTTCTTTTCATCTTTTTATCTTTCTTTTACCCAAAAGTGTTGAAAAATCAATGAAATACTTGGGATCAATGCTTAGGGATTAGGGATCAATTTCATCAAATACAAGAACTTAACCATTATCCGCACCACGAGACACAAACACAAGAATAGGGTTAAGTTCTTGTATTTGATGAAATTGATGATCGAAATAACATCAACCATGTTACACAAATATTCCTCGAGGCTTTGTTTATACTGTTTATTCCGTTAATTTCATATTAGTAGTTGATTGTTGAATATCCACGATACTTTCCACTATCTACCATTCTTGTTAGTTTAGTACTAGAAATGAGAGTGACAAACAAATATCTATCTTTGACCCAATGTCCCCTCTCATGTATTAGTATATCTCTAGTGAAAAGGTCATTTATTAGCGATGTCGGGGGGTGGGGGAGCAGGTTAATTATGATAAATTTTGATTAGCCCTATCAGAATAGTGATTCTAGAGACTAGATTTAGATTTAGATACTTACATTTATACCTTTTATGCATTCTATTTAGTCTCTCAATAATATAAACCGTAACCATGGGGAATTCACTTCTTTATGGTATCAAAGCAGTGTTAGTTTCCTGCTTTCTTTTTCTTTCTGTTCTTTCTGAATTTCCATCTCTCTGATGAGAAATTCCAACCAAATCTAGCCCTCTTTCTTAGAAAATCCAAGATTTTCTTCGGTGTATGTCTCCCCCTCTGCTCCTCTTTGTTCCCGTGTTCAACATCAGCATTTCTCCGACGATTCTCTCGATTGTGTCTTTCTCCGACGAGTTTTAACCTCATTGCCACCACCGACCAATCACCATTTATAAGGCTGTCTTTGCTAAAGAAGTCCCAATTCGTTCTTCCCATGAGATTCACCCGCACGCTGAAGTGGTAGTGCATGAAGCCACGCGCAAGATGGCCACCAACCCGCATCCGTCAGTGCATGAATCGATGTACCACACTCTCTTGTTGCACCTCCCGCATGTCTGAAGCCACTTGCCAGACTTTGTAAGCAGCGCAATGGGAGGGCCTTTTTTTATCCCAACGAATTGTTCATTCGGCCCTGCGCCATCACTTTTGTTTCCTATGACAATATTTTTGGTTTTGGTTAGAATTCTCCTTCAACAATTATGCCACTCTCCAATTTTTGCATTATTGATAGTAGTGCTCTAATTAGTGGATTGTCGACTCCGGTGCAACAAGTCACATGCCGTCAAATACTCTCCATCTTTATAAGGTACATCCCTATCACAGCTCTCGTTCTGTATCTGTAGGTAATGGTGAATCACTATCTAATTTATCATATTGGTCAGTGCAATATTTTGGCTTGTCTTTACATGAACCACTATCTATTTCTCATATTTGGCACGTTTCTTATCCTTGCCTCACACCGAGTCACATTCATGCTCGAGGTCATGCATGTTTTCAATCACATTAAATAGATGAGAATGATTACCTCACGCAGGTACAACCCCCCACGTCCTCACATTTTCCAACACTTCTTTTGGCGGCCCCAGGTAATCATTACCGCTCTATCCTTTTTCTATATAAACCTCCCTTAGAAATCAAAACATACTTTCCACCCAAATTTCTCCAAATTTTCTCTAAGACATCCCTAGAGCCCTTCTCTTGCATTCAAGCTTCTAGTTGTACTTCCACAGAACTCAGTTATGGATACCAGTAAGTCCCATTTGTCCCTTTATTTCTACCTTATTTTTGCGTTTTGCGAGTATCATAAACACTAATTAGGGGAAAAGGGGGAATACCACCCTATTTTCTGGCAATCTCTGGGTTCGCTGCCAGCAAAGAAAATGACTCCTCCAAATCCCGCATACAGGATTCTGGTGCCGTTCAGGCTTCCGTGCAAGGTTGAGTCTTTCCAACAGAGGAGCCAGAGATACCTCAGATCGATGCTCTCCGCTGCAAAAGGGTTTATGTCAGTAGTGGATTGTATCGAAGAAATGGGCTCCGAAAGAGGTTTTCATTGGGGTTGATGATAAATGGAGGTTTTTCTATTGGAAATTCTTACCCCCATTATCAAGAGCCCTTACTAAGTCCCCAAGGAGATTTCTGAGATGCTCACTACCCTCCCCGCTATTGTTAAAGTCCCTTCGAACCTTAAGTTGGAGCTACTTCGAGATGATAAGACTCTCAATAGTCCTCAACCAAGGAGATGCATCGTTTACAAACGACACCTAAAGTTTGATCTACACTTCTCATTCCCCTTTGTTTTCTAAGCTTACGGAAGAGTATCAGGTTAACTCGACTCAGATTCATCCCAATGTCATCACCCACAACATGGCCTTCATGACACAGTGGCATAGACTAAACATTGTGCCCTCGTATAAAATCTTCTGATCTCTGTACTACTTGTCTAAGTGCAAGTCCATCGTGAGCGGGAAAGGGGAGTCTGAGGATATTTTCACTCTTAACAACCGATCTTCTTCTCATCCCATTAAAATCTCCTTAAATTTCAAGGAATGGAAGACCCTTCGATATACACCTTCGAGTGTTAGGCGGAGTGTTACTGGGTTCCTAGATAGAACTCAAATTTGAAGCTCAAGCACGCTAATAGGTACAGTGTGCTCGCTAATCGGAATAATTTTCCGGGAGAGTTCTTTTATATTAGGTAAAAATATGGAAAACAGGGGATCGGTTATACATGGTCGTTTGAGGTGTACAACCGGTGGGTGACGATCAATCTCTTGTGATGATTAAACCTGCTCTTACCATTGGCTCTTCCACAACCTCCACAGAGAATAGAAGGAAGGAGAAAAGGAATAGAAATCCTCTTTTCCTCGAGCGCCACAAAGCGAGCTCCAAAAAAACTACAAAGCATGAGGGACGACGAAGATGGATCTTCAGGGGTAGTTCCTTAACCTCAACATGATGGGCCACTTGTCCAGGTCCCTCAGCTGAAACATATGAGAGCTTGTCAAGGGATGCTCCCTCCCCTCACGGAGGTGTTTGCCGATATTAGTTTTTTTATATGTTATTTTTCTTTTAATGTTATCATCTCGCTAAACTTTTTTCCTTCCCATTTCAATGGGGTTTAGTAGCAACTATCTACTTAGCGAGGAAGAAGAGGAGGAGAAAGGAGCTGCCTTTCCAGAGGCTCAACCCCAGATTGGGGTCCTTCCCCCACTGCAATTGTCTACGGAATGGATAATTCAGGCCGAAAGTGTGAAGGTCAAGGACCAAAATAAATGAAGCCGTGAGGAGTCTGTGTCTCCCGTCCTTTCTCCTCAAAGATGGTGAATTCTTAAACAAAATCCCCCTGAGCCCATTATCGATGCTCGTTCTGGGGTGGATTACTATGAATGATTTCTTGTATCCTTGGGCCCTTTCAACCCTAACCTCTTCGAGGTCCCGAAGGTGGCCTAGATGGTGGGGGATAAGGAATTTTTCCTCTGGGGATTTTTGATTAAGGCACGCCTAGCTGGAGAACTTACGGTTGCCATTAGCTGTGCGAAAGAGCTCGATCCTAAGGTGGGGGAGCTCGAGGATGGTCCAAAGAATGCTTCTTCCAACCACGGGGTGGAGATAAATGAGCTTCGAGGGAAGCTTGTTGGCCTTTAGGAGAAGCTATCCAAGGCTGAGTAGTCTGTCAAGGCCTTGTCCGATGCAAACACCACGCTTAATGTAATTTTCTTCTCCAAATAGCAGGGCTCCATGGTCGAAGCCTACACCAATAGGTAAATGAAATCAAAGGGCTTCGGGAAGTTATTTAGCTCGCTCTAGGAAATATGCATTGGCTTTGATCAGAATAGCCTTACCACCACCTTCATTATAGAGCTTCTTTCCGAGTATTCTTCGATGATTGACGTACATAATAATAACAATTGTTAATCTCAGTTGGACTACCTCTTATGGAATTCTATCCAAGAAAGGAGTGTTGATTTTTACCTCCTCAATCACTTGAAGGCTTTAGGAAAGTTTTTTACTGCCGAGGAACTTCGTGGCCTCGAGGTGTTTGAGGATGACGAGTAGAAGAAGAATATGGTCGATCCTCAAGCTCCACCTACTACTCTTGGGCATGAGACTACTAAGAAGTCTACCTTCTCGAAGTCTAACTCTAGCTTAGGGCGTAAGAGAACTTCTCTTTCTTAGGCGCTACTTTTTCTAAGTTTTTCTCGTTTTAAACCCATTTCTATTCATTTAAATCAATGAATATTTTTTCTTTCCTTATCCTCTCTTTCATCTTTCTTTTCCTTGTAGACTTTAGCTCTGTTTCCCTACTGCCCTCCTCAAACATAAAGGGGATCGATCATCTATTTCTTTCTTCAAGTGATGAAGAGGTGGTACCATGAAATAGAAGATTGGGCATGGGGCCATTAGTTGGGTACTGGACGATACTGGTACGCTTCCCACTGACTCAAGGGTGAGCTCAGTGCCGCATGCAAATAACTTAATTTACGGCAGAGCGGCCGCCACGATATGCAAAAGGATCTCCTCGATGACATCAGTTGTATGAGGGAGGAGAGGGATACTCTTCCTGCTGCTAAGGACATGTTGTTTAAATACCACCAATTCCTTTTCGATCGGCATTGAAAAATCCAAGCTGAAATTAGTACCGATTCTGGTTTTGGTTCGATACAACAGTTCCCGTCAGCCGATAAAGGTTTTACCGTTTTAGGGCTTCTGAAGGGGAATCTTCTTCTAGCTTGCAAGAGATGATCGAGCATTATCGCTTTGAAGCCAAGAAGCATTTAGAAAACTATGATTTTCTATGTGAGTGCTTTCGTCGAGCTATAACTAGCCTCACTGAAAGGGAACATAAGAATCTAGAGCTGCAGTCTCGGATAGCAACCTTGGAACAAATCCTTATGGAGAATGGGTAGCTTTGACTTTCCGCCTATAAGGAAAATGATAGGCTCAAAAATGACTTGGATGAGCGGGATAACACACTCAAGGTTTACTAGGATAGTGTTCGAGCTTATAGCCTCCACTTCAGAATTATCGAGCCAAAGTTGGTTATAGATTTCGAGGAGTATCTTTTAGAGGCTGTGGAGATTATGTGGAATTGTTGGCTTCACCAACACTCCAAATATGGTCCTGCCTATGATGAGGCTGAGAGGTGGTTAGACGAGATCCAGAATAAAGGCAAAGTTTTAAGTTCCCAGGAAGGTAGCCCTTCCAGAACCTTGTCCACGAGGAGCAGCTTTGTATTCTCTCGCTTGGGATTAAAGCCTCCAAGCCCTAGATCCGTCTGGAGTTTCGCCCGTAAGAGAAGATTTCGTCATTTGATACGACTATAGTACACTGGGCAGTTCATTGATCTAATTTCTTCACTCACCTTCGAGCCTTCCTCCAATTCCATTAACAATGGTCCTGTTCGTGACCTCCACTAGCCCATTGTATTAGGAATGGTACACGCCAATGACCTTCTGACAGATCTTGTACTCCCTGCGCCAGCTTTTAAATGGGCCACTAATGAACTGGGTGCCATTGTCGGTTATGATGGTTTGCGGGATTCCAAATCAACATATGATATTTTTCCAGCAAAATCCAATCACTTCCTTTCCTTTTATGTAGGTCAAGCCCTTGTCCTTGGCCCAGTTCTTGAAGTAATTCGTAACGACAATCAAGTATTGAAAATGCCCTGTAGTCTTCGGAATGGCCCGTACAAGATTGAGCCCTCACTTGTCGAATGGTCAAGAGTTGTGTATGTTTTTTTATTTCTTCTTGAGGAACATGGGTGATCGATGTATGCCTTTGACATTGGTGACCGGCTTGGATAGGTCTATTGACATCATCGAACATCTTTGGCCAGTAGTATCATGCTAGAATGGGCTTCTTTTCTATCGATCGAGCCCCCTGTGACTTTCACATACTCCCTCATGAGTCTTGCGGATTAGATAATCAGCTTCATTTAGGGCTACACATTAAAAAAAATTTGATTCCCCACTGGTTGAGCACATCCTCTTGGATCACATACACAGGTGCTTTCAATCTAATTTTCCTTGCTTCCATAGTTCCTTTTATGAGGGTACCATCACAAAGGTAGTTCATGATTACTTCATCCACAAATTCTCCCTGTCTCCACTATAGGTGGGAAGTTCTTCGATTGGGTTTAAATTGGTAGGCCACTGAGTTTCCGTGATCGCTGAGCTAAAAGGGGAGGCAGCGACTTGCCTTGAAAGACCGATTAACCGATCCAACTTCCTTGTTAGGGAGTTTCTTGAATCACCCCTAAGAAATCCCATCCACTAATCCTTGTATTGGTTTGACATATAGGAGGTACTGTGGTAGAGATCTAGTACATCTGGTTTGAAGCCATGTATCAAGTCCATGGTCCTCTCGTCACAGAGTTATAGTACAATTTTTATCCCTGAAGGTAAGAGTCATCGAGAGGGATCTCCCCCTGAGGCCGAAGGTGAGCTTGACTCTCGTAACCTGGGTACAGCTCCATTGACCGGGCGAACGAGTGAGGGATCTCTAGGTTCGTCCTGAGGGGGATCGAAGCAGGTACATTATAGGTTAGTGGTCGATCCTAGATGTTTATACCCAGGTTCACAGAGTAAGATTCCCTTGGGCTAGTTTGCAGCTGGAGTCTCGACTGCATTATCAGGGGAATTTAAGGTGGGGCCACTATAAGCCACTGAATCATCCTTTGGTAGAGTATTGAAGTTTGTACATGAAACCCGGGAGACCTAAGTATTTGTACCAGCTACGCCAGATCTTGTCGAGACAAAGGTGGCATTCCTCCTGTGTTACGATTTACTCGAGCATCCGTGAAGGTCGCTTTGAATTGAGAATCCACATAAACATTTTTGAACTACGGGTCCCCTTCCCTTTGCTGGTGTGCTTGACTTTGCAAGGTGGAAGCTCCAGTCCCACCTACAAAGAGCTGAGCACTGACCTCCAGGTGTCTAGAGAGTTTTTCCACCTCGATCTGAGATTTCTTCGCTACCCCGGTAATTAGTATCTGATCAGTCATCATCGCCGGAGGTCTTCCACCAGCGTTTGAGGCCCTAGGGGATCAATTTTCATATTCTTCATTTTCCTGATCTTATTTACTCTGCATGGGGATTGTACTTCTTCACCAGCTTCTGTATTCTTGCCTTTCACCCATTCATTTCTACGCAATGTGCTTGTATTAGAAGCGGACATGAACAACAAAACTCACATTCTAACTTGACAGTCCCACTGGGTATGCCAATTGATGCGTCTTAGAATATTCAAGGATATGTCGTGAGTCCTACAGGTTGGAATGTGCAATAAAGACCCCTCAAAGATTTCGATGGGGGTGGAGTTAGAGTCTTTCATAGAATGCATGAATAGTGTCTAGAGAGTTGAGTAAATAATGTTACCTTCCACCTTATCCATGACGACCCTCTTAGGACATGTAGAATTAAGTAGAGCTACTATTTTATTTTCTCGTGGATCAACCATTATGGTTACTTATTTTGGCCAACCCAATTGGTATTGTCCAAAGGATATTTCGTTGATATTCTACCGCTGGCCCAAGGGACATTTGGGCCTATTACTATTTGGGCACTATCATGTTCTAAGCTAATTATCCCAAAAAATTAATGGTTTACGGGTTTGTTCTAGTAAACTTACTCGTGATTTTCCATTTATAGTTATATTTGATGCCAGTGAGTTTTTTTATTAAGAATAAGCAAGTGGGAAAGATACTAGGCAAAGATCATCATAATTCCGGTCTCTATTTTCATGAGATATGTAATTCCACATTTTTAGGGGATCTTCGCTCTGGAAAACTCCGATCTTGTTTTGAACATTAGCATTCTCGCCTTGGTCATGGATCATATTCCACTCTTCAGTTGTTGCGTAAACAGGGTTATATCTCTGTCACTTCCATATTGCCCGCACTTGTCAGTTTCTCTTCTTGTCAGATGGCTAAGAGCAAGCGTATGCCCTTTTCTACTAGTGACAAATGAGCCACTGGGTTGTTAGATAAGGTGCACTGTGATTTGTGGGGACCTGTTCCCATTTTATTGATAGAGGGTAGTTCTTATTATGCTATTTTCGTCGATGACTTTGAACGATTCACATGGTTTCTCTTATAAAACGAAAGTCTGATTTCTTTGATATTTTCTCTAGTTCTATAAATTTTTTGAGACTCAATTTTCTTGTAAGTTGAAAATCTTACAGACGGATGGCGGCACAGATTTTACTAATCATCACTTGTAGGCTCACTTGGTATCTTGTGGCATTCATCATCAAATGTCCTCTCCCTACACACCTGCCCGAAATGGCCAAGCTAAGAGAAAACATCGTCACATTATAGAGACTGACCTTGCTATGCTATTTCATTCTACTATGTCGATAGCTTATAAGGTGGAGGATTTCTATTCAACGGTTTATATAATTAATCATCTTCCTAGTTCCATTCTTGGTGGCAAGTCCTCATTTGAGGTTGTTTTTGGATCTGCACCGGATTATTCTCTTTTCACCCATATGGTTGTCCTTTCTTGCATGATATTGGGCCTAATATGTTTGCACCTCACTCCATTCCGTATGTTTTTCTTAGCTACATGCCACTTCACAAAGGGTTCAAGTGTCTTGATTTGGCTACAGGGTGTATTTATGTCGCATGTCATGTTCAGTTTATTGAGACTCTCTTTCCTTATGTATCATCATTGCAGGACACCCGTTCCATGTGCCATTTGTAGTTCTCTTCATTTACGCAGTCTTCAGTTTTTCGTATAACTCTCGCGCTGGTCGCCCTCTACTGAGTCACCTAGCCCGGTTTGTTCTGATTTTCATGCTCTAGTATTACCTGCACCCACTTCTTCGACCCCTATGACTACTTCTTCGGCCTTGGTGTCCATGGCTCCGACCTCGACAACATCCCCAGGCTCGTACACCTTTGACTCCAGATACTCCCGTCACTGATGCCTCTTTTGAGCTTGCTCCTTCTAGCACTCATCGGATGAACACCTGGATGATAGATGGTTCTCGGCATCCTCGGTCTTTCTCTGATTATAAAGTGTCAGGTTTTTTAGCTGCTCTGGTTGGTCAGACCGAGCCTCAGGACTATCGTGCAGCTCTTCAAGATCCTCATTGGATTTTGGCCATCGATGAAGAAATGGTTGCACTTTGCCACCAGCATACTTGGGATTTGGTGCCTCACCCTCTGAACATTAATGTTATCGGCTCCAAATGTGTTTTCCGTATCAAGGATCGACCTGATGGTAGTATTGATCGCTATAAGGATCGACTGGTGGCACAAGGCTTCTCTCAGATTCTGGGGTTTTATTTTGATCTCATGTTCAACCCAGTGGTGAAGGCGTCTACTTTTTGCACCGTTCTTTCCATTGCCAGTATGCGTTGATGGCCTCAACCGGTTGGTTACAAGGACGATGCACATACTGAGTATGTCTGTTGTTTGTGGAAAACTATTTGTGGCTGGAAGCAGGCTCCCTGTGCTTGGTTCCAGCAGTTTAGTACTTAAGTACGACAGCTTGGTTTTCTTTGCAGTTTGGCAGAACCATCTCTGTTAGTCTTTTATCAAGGTACTTCTCTGTTGTATCTATTAGTTAATGTCGATGGTATTATCCTTATTGGAAACGACTCCTCGGCCATTTGTCAATTCATTAATCGGACTGATAAGGTGTTTTCCATTAAGAACGTAAGAT